>PVKS010005139.1:0-87336 GCA_004027875.1 Aplodontia rufa | reverse complement strand
TTCTGGACTTCAAGTGGAGAGAAGTTTCTTTTAAGTTCTTTAGCCCATTTATCGATTGGATTTTTTGCGAGTTTGGATTTTAATTTCTTTAGTTCCCTATATATTCTGGATATTAGCCCTCTGTCCAAGGTGTAGCAGGCAAAAATTTTCTCCCATTCTGTGGGTTCTCTGTTGATGTTCTCAACTAAATCTTTAGCTGGCAAGCAGTGGGGAAAGCTGCTCTTTGCTCACAGGTCATAGAATTCTCTATGTGGAAAATTTCCAGGAGCCAACATAACAAAAGCTCTTAGAACTAAGTGAGGTTAGAAAGTTCTCCAAATACAAGATCAAAATACAGAAATCAATGATATTTCCAAACACAAGCAAGACATAACTGGAGATCAAAATTTTAAAAATCAGTACCGTTTAAAGTAGCAATGCAAACATGAGATAGATAAAAACATATAAGGTTTGTATTCTGAAAACTAGGAAACGCTGATGTAAGAAAGCAAGACCCTAGGAAGCAGAGTCACAGTGGATTAATAGGTTAGAAAAAAATGCAGTAAAGAGGTCCACTTTCCCCAAACTGATATTCACAGTGAGAATAATCACAAACTCATAACTAGATACTTCTTAAAAAATTGGAAAGGTGGTTTTAAAATTTATATAGAAAGGCACAGTACTTACAATAGAATAACCAAAGCTACTTTGAAAAAAAAATTGACAAACTTTACTACTTAAAGATTAACTATAAATCTATAGTAATTTTAACAGGGTGCTAATGGAAAATGGATGGACACATTGATTAATTACATAGAACAGAGTCCAAAAATTACTCATACATGTATCAACTGGTTTTCAATAAAAGCACAAAGATAGCCTTCTCAACAAATGATGCTGGAAAAATTGGATATGCATATACAAAAAATAAAGAAAATCTAGATCTGTACCCACACCATTTATGAAAACTTACTGGAATGGACATAGGCTTATGCACACCCTTTATTATAAAACTTCTAGGAAAAAGCAGTTTTGACAGTGGGTGAGGCAAAAATTCCTCAGGTACAGCACCAAGGACACAATCCATAAAAGAAAAGATTAGTTTGATTTCATCAAAATAGAAATCTTCTTTTTGATGATAGACATCTGCCTAGAAAATGAAAAGTCAGGCCACAGATTGGCAGGTAGTATCTGCAAAGGCTACACTGCCTCTGATAAAGGACTTTTACTCCACATATACAAGGAACTTTCAAAATTCATTAATAGGAAAAGCAAAAGCTCAAAATAAGGATGAAGGAATCAAATAATTATTTCATCAAAGAAAATACAGGAAATAAGCAGGTGAAAAGATCCTCAGCATTGCTGGCCACCAGGGAAATTAGAACTGGGATGTGACACCTCTGTTCACCCATTAGAAAGGCTAACATGGAACAAAGAAAGAAAGAACAATGACTTCCAAATGTTAGTGGCGATGTGAAGCAAATGACACACACACACACAACCCAGCACTCCTGCTCCTAGGCATCTGTGCAGCAGTGAAATCTTAAGTTCACATGAAATCTGTAAGCCAGATTTCATAAAGCCAGCAGCTTTAATAATCCCCTCAAACTGCAAAGAGCCCAAACGTTGGCCAACTGGAGGATGGGTAAACACACCATGCTACCCCACTGGAGGAGACCCTGCTCAGCAACATCGGAGTCAACTCCTTAGAACCAGCAACCCGGTGACTCTCAAAGCGTCAGACTACAAAAGGAGTCAGATTCCAAAGACTACATGCTGGATCACTCCATGCACTTTACACCCTGTAAAAGGCAAAACTGCAAAAAGAGGAGGCATCAGTGGCTGGGGTACAGGTAGAGGGTTGAGCACAAGGGCAGTGCCAGGGAAGACGGGTGGTAGGAATATTCTCTCTCTCAACCATGGCAGCAATAATGGATGGCAAATGTCCTTGAAAACTCATGGTACTGTGTACCAGAAAGGGTGAATTTTACCAGATGTCAAGTATACCACCATAATCTCACTTTAGATATGCTGTGATTAGTGGTCTCTATGTTAGGCCCCCTTGAATGTGGGTTCTCTGACTTCTTTGACCAACAGGATCTGACCTACGCCTTGATTAACTAGCACTTTTTCCTTTCAGGGGGCAGAAAGAAAGTGGTCTGGAGAGGGACACACTGATCTATGAGACAGAAGAGATAGCAATTAATCACACATGTATCAATTGGTTTTCAGTACAAACATAAAGAAAAGAGTCTTTTCAACAAGTGGTGCTGGAAAAACTGGACATCCTTTCTGGGAGCCTGAGCGGCCATATAGGAAGCTAAGACCACTGTGCTGGAGAAGTCACATGCAGGTGCTGCCATAGAGGTTCCCCAGGGAGCCTCCCCTGTTGCCCTGGGACCCTCAATGTGGGGTGGAAGCCACTTCCATCTCCCTCCCCAGCTGAAGGAGTGACACTCCAGGGAAAAGAGCCACCCATCCAAGCCCTGCTCAAGACCTTGACCCACAGCACCATGGTGTACAATAAAATGGATGCGTTGCACTGCCTGCTAAGTTTTGGGGTCATCTGGTATACAAGAGAAGGCCACAACAACACTCTCTGGAAGAAAGCAAAAGGAGAAAAAAAGAGGAGGAAGGAAAAAGAAGGAAAGGGAAAAGGAAGGAAAACCATCAAGAGCTACTGAGAACAACTAAAACACATTGTGCCTTTTCACACAGACCCATGCTCTCCGGGCTGAGGAATTCATCTCATTCTTTGTGACTCAGCTCCAGAATTTCATCAGCCCCGATTACTGCTTGTGATTCCAAGAGACTTTTTCACCAAATGTTGTTAAATTCTCTAAAATAGCACATGGATCATGTGGTAGAAAAAAAGATGTGCGGCCCCATCTACATCAGGAATAACCTCCTAAGTTTCAAGAGGACACCTGCACCGTTGCTTGGCTTCACTGTGGTGCAGGGTTGCACCAGGAGACATTCTTTCCTGGTTCTGTCCTTCACCCAAAGTCACTGCTTCTCTGGGACCCCTGTGGTCTCAGAGAAAGTGTCCCCTGGATGACCAGGTGAGGAAGGTCCCTTGTGCCCTCTTCTCATCACGTGTACTACACAAATAGGAAGGAGCCTAATGATCACCGTATCCAAGCCACCTCCCGCCCAAGTGTTGGTCGCAAACCCTCCATCCCCAAAGTCAGAGGAAGCCTCAGTTTTCTCCTTCTCTTACCTCCCTGGGCTTTATTCAGAAAATCACCCATTCTTCTCAGCCCTTTTCTATTCCCAGATCCTTGGCCTTTATTTGTCCTAATTATAGTCATTAGAAGTGACTCAGAAATTTGTGGACAATGGAATTGAAAATTCCTCGAGCAAGAAAAAGAGTTACAGCCAGTAAATCCTTCCTGACAGTGTTTCAAATGAAAGAGCAGTTATGGCAGGAAGGGTCTTAATTATTGAGGATACAGCACCCTACCCCCACAGGAGGAAAGACAGGGCCCAGCCAGGGTTCCTGGGAGGAAGAGTGGGGGCTGCAGAGCTGCCTTTCAGCACTGCCTGCTCCCAGGTGCTCAGCTGGAAGCTGCGACTTCCTGCTGCTCAGAAGACGACCTGAGGGACATTTTCTCCCCAGATAATTATTAGCATTTGAAGTTCAGTTCTTGCTAAGCCCCAGAGTACAGGCCTTGAAGCACCTTGGTAAAGTGGCAGGTGTTATGTTCTTTTCTGGTTTTCATTGCTTTAAAAAAAAAATCCACTTTCACTAGAGGATTCCTCCATACAGGGCTGGATAGGTTCTCAGTCTTAAATTTCACACAGTCCAAACTCACTTGACAGTCTCAAATCTGCCTGACAAAAGACAGGCACCTTTGCTGTGCAGTTAACAGTGCTGGCTCACAGAGATTTACTGTCACCACAGGTCAAAGGCAAAACCAACTGGAAGGAACTGGGAGAGCAGTCCCGGACACTGCTTTTCCCTCTTCTTGAAGATGGAGACTAAGGGGGGCAGGATAGTGCAAGGTGGCCCTGGCGCAGTGCTTTGAATGGGTCACAAGACCAAGAGACATTGAGTTTGCATAATGGTAAACCATTGTTTACTGACATTCAGAGCTTCTCAACTGTGGAAATTATGTTTGCAAACCATATTTACACATCACATATTATTAAGTGGAAGAAGCCAGTCAAAAAGGGTACCCATGGTGTAAATTACAGCTCCGTGATATTCTGGGAAGGGCCACACTGTGGCCTGGCTAGTAAATGATGTAAATGCAGGAAGATCTTATTTTTAATGAACATTCAAAATGAATCACTTAAAGAAAAAAATTTAAAAAGCTTTAAAATAAACCCCACAATTAAATCAACTCAGTAAAGAGGATGATAAGGTTTTATGCCCTTAAAAATAGACTTTTCCAAACATTTTGGATCAGAAATGACACAATTTTATACTGCCTACTTTTTCAGAATTTTAATTCTTTAATCAAATAAACAGGAATATATTTAAATTGCCTATTTTTCTTACTGCATGTTTCCATTTTTAAATTTCCAACCTGAGTTATTTTGAGCAATCTTTTTTTCTAAGAGAGTCAATTTTTGTTTATTTTTTTCTCTGATTTTTGTTTTTCCAACACTTAGCTGTATATGTGGTGTTGAGGTTTAAACCCTGGTCCTAGAGCATGCCAGCCAAGTGCTCTACCACTGAGTCACCACTCTAGCCTATATTTTTGAGCAATCATAAGAACATGTACAACAAAAATTACTCAAAAGTTGATTTCTGATGCCAAGAAAGCACACAGTCCACTTTGTATACTTTAAATATATTGGCTGCTATTTATGAACATCATTTATGTCAATATTATTAACACATATTTTCCCACCACAGTGGCTGAATAACTTTTCCATTAAGGAGAGCGAAAACACTTTCTACTCCATGAATGGAATGAGTATGCTCCCCAACTCAGATCTGCATCTTCCAATATCCTCCCTTCTTCGACTTCAGTGTTGTACTTAATGAAAATGGAAATCGATGAAACTAGGATTCCGGTCAAATTATGCAGCCTTTCCCACCAAAACATGTATCTCACACAGAAAAAGTGAGAACTGATAAGATTGTCTGTAATTGTGGGTGAATACTCATGCATGGGCTTGGTTAAAAACTCTTATCTGATGGGGTACAAGATGCTGGTTACAATGTGCTGCATTTAGTAGAGAAAGCTGAAAGTCTTCCTGCAATTGCAGAATCTCTCATTTTTCCAGGCTGTGTGGAAAGTGTCAGCTCTACGTTTGGGACCAGTGAAGGGCAGGAAATAGGAAAGGTGCTGCGTGGAATTGTACTGTTAGCAGATGCATGGATGGCATGTAGGTGAATCCAGAGATAAATCCAGTCCAGAAGACTATTAAATTGCAACAGTCTGCATTGCAGATTGATGGACACTGATGTCAGTACCTGTACTGGGTGAAGAGCAAGAGTTTGAATCCCTCAAAAGGAATTTTTTTTTTCAAATATGGTATCCTGATTTCACATCTTTCAAAAGCAAAGCAGGAGGGACCACGGTCTTGGATTTTATTAGATTTGCCATTCCGATAGGATCATTTAATGAGGAACTCAGATCTGCACACAACTGTTTACATAGGTGACTTGCCTTTGTGACTACAACAATGGGCCTCTTGACTCCCAGGCTTTTCAGGTTGAATTTTGCCATGGTCTTTATGGCTTTCTGTTGTCCTTGGTATCCAAAACTCACCGAAGTATTTCTCTAACATCTCATTTATTCTGAGGCATGCACATAGCTTGGACCACTTCATCCCTGGCAGCATGTGTGCTGTGGGACTCCATGCACTCTTCAGGGTGACACACTGTCCCCAGTGCTGGGATGTTTTTCTTTTAGATGTTGGTCTTTATCTTTTGCGTTCTAGAAGCCCTTACTAAAGAGATAAACAGGACGCAGGGGTGGGTAGAGTTGCAAATATTTGCTATTTGTCTTTTTCCCCCTTTATGGTTCTCTTTCTCCATTCAGAATACTTTATTTTTAAAACTTGCATATAGTCAAATTAATCTTTCCCTTTATTGCTTCTAAATTTTGAGGCATAGTTAAGAACATTTTCTCTGCCTCCAGGTCACAGGGGAACTCACTACCTTCATGCTTCATGTTTTTGAAATTGATATCTTTGATCCACTTGAAAAGGATCCTTACATGTGACATGTGGTACAGGTAACCTCGTCTTCCAATAATTCTAGCGAAAAAGTCTAAATTTAGCAATTCCAGATGCTGCCTTTATTACATACTAAATTTCTATATGTAATGGGGTTCTCTTCTGTGCTTTCTGTTCTGCTCATGCATCTTCTATTCATGCACCAACATGATGCTGTTTTACTTCTAGAGCTTTATAATACTTCTTAATACCTAAAGGACTTATCCACCCTCACTGCTTTTCTCTTTCAGGATATTTCTGGCTCTTCTTGCTTTTTCCCCCATCCCCCTCTCCCTCTCTCTCCTTGTTTATAAATGAACTTAAGTTAACTTCTACCTCCAGGAAAAAAAAAATCTAATATTATTTTTACTGGGACCATGTGATGATTTTAAATTAATGTAGGGACACCAACCTCATGTGATGTTGAGCTTCCTGTGCAAGCACATCCGTCTGTTTATAACTTTTATGACCTTCATGAACGTTTGCAGTTTTCCTCCTGTGTGCTGGCCAGTTCTTACTAAGTTCTAAGTTTATTTTCACCTGTACTCTATTCTGACATAATTCTGCTACTATAAATGGGATCTTTTCTCTGATGATAACTTCTAGATGAGCTTTGTCTGCGGGTATGAAGTCAGCTTTTTTATATGCTGGTTTTATAACTTGCTAGCTCACAAAATTCTTTATAGTATTGTGCCAAGGTATTCCAGATACCAAATCTTACTATCTGCAAATAAAGTTTGATTAGTTCCTTTTCAGGTCTCATGCCTTCGCCTGCTTTCTCTTGTCTATTGCTTTGGCTAACTCCTGCGTTTAACAATAAAGAGTGGAGGAGACAGAGGGGCCTGTGGTTCCTTTAGCAGGAATGCTTGTGTGCTTCTGGTTAGGTAAACTGAAAGCACAGAAGGCAGCTTGAGATACACACGTGGCTTACTATTCTAAGTGTCAGTAAATTCCTTGATATTGTATGTTTTTTACTGCAGAGGAGAGTTGACCATAAGAAAATGTCAAAACTACATTCTTAGCGTAAACTCCACTTGGATATGATCTACTATTTCTTAATATATTGTTGGATTTTGATAATTTCTATTGTTTTTTTCACTAATGCTCAAATTTAGCCTACAGCTCTCTTCTTTGAAGCCATCTTTGCATTCTTTGGAATCGTTTGTGGTCTATGATGGGTCAGTTTGTAGAGGTGTGTTCTCTGTTGCCAGGGTCTTTGCATATGTAGCTGTGGCCTCTCCTATATGTCTTGTGTTGTTTGGATTTTTAGCTAGTAAGCCTGATTTTTGTGCACATCTTTCTTTCACTGGAAGAGGCATGCTACGTCCCTCATCCCAGTGTCTTTCTCCTTGCATCTCCTGTACGCTCTGCTTTATGGAAGCTGCTGCCACCTTCCTGGGGGCATAAGTGATAATTACGTCTTCACTGCAAATTGTGGCTTTAATGTTGTGAAATTCTCTCCTTGGTCTTTTAGTGTTTTCTTTTCTTTTTTTAAAGAGAGAAGGAGAGAGAGAGAGAGAGAGAGAATCAATTTTCATTGAGTTTTTCACATGGCTTTCGCTGCTCTGACACTTAGTTGCGTATGTGGGTGCTGGGGTTTGAACCCGTGAAGCTCCGTAACCGCTGAGCCACTGCTCCAGCCCTTTTAATGTTTTTTTGATATAAGTTCTACTGATCAGATATCAAGATTATGACCTTTGCTTTCCTTTTGTTTCATTTGCCTGTATCTCTTGTGTCCATCTTTTCCCTTTTTATCCTCCCAAACCTGTCTTGCTGTGGGTATCTCTTGTTTATAGCAGTGTTAGATTTGCTTCATTAGCTAACTTGGAATATTTGTATTTTTATAGGTAAATTAAGTCCATTATATTTATTGATATAATCAATACATGTGGCTTCAGTTCTATTATGGAGTCTACATAAACAATGTTATAAATACACATGCTATGTATTTATTGATATAAGTGTACATGTATGTTTCATGAAATGGTATGTTCTATTCTTTTTTGCTATATTGTTCAGTAATTAGAAAGTACTGCCCTTTTGGGCCAATGTTTATATACATCTGCTAATATATGTATATAGAAAAGAGGATGAAGGACTAGCATCTGTTGGTTCCTCCTTGTGAGAAATACTGCAATTACCTAGTAAACCCTCTTCTCCTTCCTTCTTAAAAATAGTGATGTAAGATTATGAACTGCTCATGTGATACAATGCACTAGTTCAATTCCTAAGGTATAATTTCCTGGATAACTTCTGATTTTGGCTTTACATTTCCATTTCCATACAAAAAAGCCAACGTTATCTCTGGTACTGCATGTGTTTATGTGTGTGTGTGTGTGTGTGTGTGTGTGCGTACACACATCTTACTGTCCAGCCAGGTGCTTTCTTTGTGCTTATGTAATGAATCTAGGTGGAAAGGTCTTGCCTTCCTGAGACTCAGAGTCTAATGGGCGAAGCAGATACTTTTAATTCTATGTAACAACCACTATGATGAAGGTCAGCATGGATTTCCTCAAAGAGGATCCTATGGGGGAGATAGTTCCTGAGCCAAAAAAGTAGAAGCTGCAGGTTGGGATGCAATAGGTGGAGAACTGCAATCGGAACTTATGCCGAGGTGTGGCTGCGAACCTGATTACATGTACTGTACTCAAGGTTGGTCCATGAAACTATAATACACAGAGTTTGGGTAAAAAACTGCTGCCTCCAGAGCCTCTTAGTGTCAGGGGGCACAGAAACTGCTCTCCTGGTGCTGTGCACAGCCTGAAGGGGGAGCTGTGGGGCCTCAGGTCAGAGCCCCTGTGCAGGGGGAACCCACAGCAGCTCAGCAGGTGGCCATTCAGCCAGGGCTGGTGGAGGTGTCCTTCCTGCCCCTTCAGTTGACCTGCTTCTCCCTAGTACACTGTAAAAGGGATTTTCCGCATGCTGAACTAAAATCCTTCCTTCTGCATTGTTGGCCCATTGCCTCCGCTACCTTCCAGAGAAACCTGGATACACACATAGCGGACGGACTATTTGAAAATCATGGAAATACCCAGCTGGGCTTTACTACTCCAGGCCCAATAAACTCCTGCTCCTCCCCTCTGTCTCATGTGATGGGATCCAGAGAGCCTGCCTGTGCTGGTTCTGACTCCTTCCTCTGAGAAGCCTGGGTTCCCTCACCATCCCTCACAGCAGGGCACCCGGAGTGGCTTCTCTCCAGCAGACGGTTGCATGGCATTATGATCTGATACTTTGGGAACTTGTCATCTGTCAAGAGAGCTGAAGGTCTCCCTGGTCTCAAAGCCCCAAGTCTTTTCAAGGTGACTGCGGGCAGGTCAGGTTCCCCCACCTGTGTCACAGTGTTAGCTGTGAGGCAGCACAGAAGAAACAAGGATAGGCAGAAAGGAGCCTATCGTGGAAGGGAAAAGAAACTGTAGCTTTAAATCTGAGAAGCTCCACGAGCACCCCCACCTTCACTCCCCACACCTGTCTTCCTCCAGGCCTGAATTCGTAACAAGAGCCCTTGAATCTTAGAGTACTGTGAGTCCAGATGATTAATGCCCACATTCATTGCCAGCTTACACAACATATTTTCTTTAGCCTAAGTAAAGCGAAGGAAAAATATCATTAGAAACTTATAATACGGGTATATTCCAAATGCTATCTACAACTGGATGACACCAACCTAGGGATTTTGAAAGGACCAGAGCACTGTGACCGCCCTACGCTCCATGATGAAGAGAGCTGATGTCGCTACCCCCGCTTCTCACGTCCATCATTTCTAAAGCTTCCTGCATGCCTTCTCCTTTTGAATGTATACCCTGCTCCACTGCTTGATCTCCTACATAAATCTCCTTGTTTGGTTAAATAAAACCTTGGGTCTCTTACCATGTGTACTGAAATTCTTTTCTGTGACTGAAGTTAAGAACCTGCCATGGCTGAGTTGAGGTCCCCTTCCCCCATCTCAGTGGGGCCTCCTCAGACCCTTTTCTATGTGACAGATATTTGTATCTAAATGTGGGATTTTGGCTTATCCCTCTTACATCTCAATGTGTTGATTTCAACCATCAAGCTAACAAAACGATTTACTCTTGATTTATGATTCTGGGATAGAATAGATGGTTTACCCCTCTCAGTTGGAATATCCATGTATTTGGCTAGGCAGACCCTCACTATTCCCTCTGAGTCACCGGCCAAGAACACCAGAAAGAATGCTGGATTCTGTAACCAGAGTCACCTTTTAAGTGGTGATTGCTCAAGTAACTCCTATTCTTTGGGCATAGTTCGACCTTACAAATTCACCTAATTATTTTATCACCCAATCTATATTTCTCCATAGTATCTCCGAGGTGTTTACTAAGTGAGCTAATGAGTGAGTGAAAGCAGGAAGCAACACCCAGATTCAGAATGAATATGGTATTTGGATCTATCAACTCAGTAACCCTGTTCAAAAAGGTAGTGAGGTTGGTAAGATGGTGCTCATTCTGAATGGTGCCAACTAACTACTAGAGACTCCTAGAGACTGTTTCTGGGAAATCACAGGGTTTCTCTAGGCTGCTTTCTTTCAAGGGAAATGTGTAGTCCTGCCTTCCACTGAGTGTTCCGTACATTGGCCTACATATTTCTTCTCTATCCTTCATTTTTCAACTGGGTTTCTGTTGAATGTGTTCTTCCTATCTTTTTTTATTTTTTAGAAAGAGGGACAGTGAGAGAGAGAGAGAAAGAGAGAAACAACTTTATTTAGTTTTTCACATGGCCTTAGTTGCTCCAACACTCAGTTGTGTACGTGGTGCTGGGGTTCGAACCCGGGTCCTCATGCTTGCAAGGCAAGCGCCGAAACTGCTGAGCCACCGCTCCAGCCCCTCTTCCTATCTTTTTGAGATGAACTCCATCCCTAATCATCTTGACAGGAAACCAGATCACAAACAGAAGAGAAGGATTGCAGAAGTGTTGTCTACTAATTGACTTGAAGTAAGTGTGGCCATTGTAGCCCATTTTCTTCCAAAGGGCTGAGGACACAGATGTGGGCAGAACCCGTTCTGAAGTTCCAGTCTCCTCCAAATGTCCATTTTCCTTGGTCCAAACAGCTCAACCTTCTTACGTTGCCAATTTATCATTACCCATCTCTTCCTATCTTTACAAAATCGTGACCTTCATCTAAAGGAGACCCTGTCTTCCTGCCCAAGCACAGGCATTTCTGGAAATGTAGTAGACTTACGAGTGGAACTTCTACTCCTGTGAGCACTTGCACACTGCTGAGCTCATGTGTGCAGGCTGTGACTCACATGGACTGTTTCCTCCAGAATTTTGATTTTTTTTTCTCAGGAGCACATGTCTTCTACTAGAGCTAGCAGAGCTCAGGGTTTTGGCCCCTTGGTGTAACGTTCTTCTGTTCAACCTCTAGTGGAAGTCTTCAAATTAGAGCATGCATCAGAGTCATCTGGATGGCCAAGAATATGCATGTTTAACAAGTTCCTAGGTGGTGCTGCTGCTACTGGTCCACCGACCACCTTTGAGAACCACTGCTCCAGAGTCTCTTTTCCATTTATTTTCTCCTTCCTCCCTTTTTTCTTTGTTCCTTACTTTCTCCCTTCCTCTCTCCATTCTTCCCTCTGCTATGACTTTTTTTTTTATCTTGATATGGTCTAATTAATTGGCTGACCAAAAACCCAAGCTCTTCTCCACTTCTTCTATCAGGAATGCCATAGGACTTGCTCTGTGCTAGGTAGGCATGTTCCCTGTAGCTGAAAAGAGACACGTTGTTTTCTCTCTTTTTCTCTTCCTTTTATTTTACTCCCCCACTCCCCCAGCACTAGGGATGGAACCCAGGGCTGCGTATATGCTCGGCAAGTGTTCTACCACTCAGCTACATCCCCAGCCTGCTGTTTTAATTTTTGATACTTTATTTAAATCATGTAATATATAAAGACAACGTAAAGCTTTTGGGGACACCCCCATGGATTCTAGTCAATCATTATTAAGTCTTCTTCACTTCAACCTTCATCAATGACAACAACAGTTTAAATGATAGTTAATCCAAAGAAACCTCTGCTGACCACGGAGCTGTGTATGGTTTTGAAGATTCACATGTCAAATAAAATTAATAAAAGTGACATCATGAAAGGCTAGCAAAGAAGTTTCTGGGGCCTCAAGGGACAGGTTGATGTGGGCATTTAGGCCCTTGCAGTAGGACTGATGGACCTCCAGGTCCTGCTTATTGTCTCCTATCAGACAGACGCAAACCCAACCTGAGGATGGCAAGCAGCCTACTGACAATTCTGGGGATTTAGCTAATTTTAGCACAGAGTGAAATTGTAGCGCATTGTCCAACAGTTTTTATATTCTAATGTGCCCAATTGTGTTGATCATGATCACTACCTTATCTGTTTCACATAAACCAAGGAATCTCATTTACAATAGAATTTCATCTTTCATCACCCTCACATGCAAAGTCAGCTTTCCTGGTTGGTGGTTGGCCCCGTGAGTGCCCATTCAGGGAGAAGCTCTCCACAGCATCATTTCCAGCAGAGGAGGTGAGGAAAGGTTCTGAGTCCAGGTTCCTGCAGATCTGGGTGCTGTGTGGGAGGCTCTCAGGTGAGGTTGCTTCAGGGAGGCAGGATGCAGTCTCTAGCTCGCTTTGGAGCCACCCTTGCCTAGAAACGAGTACGTTGCAGCTCAATATCCCTGGTGAGAGCCCGCACAGCTGCTCTGTATGTGAGGGGGGCTGAGCAGGGATCTGTGTGCCAGGCAGCTGCTTCACAGCAATGTGGCAACGCGGTGGAAAAGGGTACAGGCCTCTGACTGCCACATCTGCATATCCCTTTTTCACTGTCCCCAAAATATGTGATTTACACTACTAGAGACTGAAGTATCTATCCAGGACTTAATGGGGATTCATAGGCATCCATTCCTCCAGGTAACCCTACAGAATTAAATGTATATGCCTTTCAGATGGGAGAAGTGAACTCATTACATGAAAGAATTACTGGCCACACATTACTGGGTGGATGTATATATTACAATTTGTGTGCCGGCTGTTATCATTAATTCCAGATCATTATAAGCTACAGCTGAGCTCTTGCGTGGTTATGGTTCTTGCAGTTCTGACACACCTGAATGTGCTCACTCCATTCAACATTTCCAATGCATTCAGATAACAAATCCTCGACAAATAAGCTTAAGTATCCTTCTTATGGCCTATATAAGAAAATACTTTAACACTAAAAAAGTGATGTGGGTCCTGTTCTGAACTTGTTTTGTCCGGATCTCTGTTTACCAGGCATCCAGAAGCCTTTGGGGCTAGTTTTCAGGCCAGGGTAACATCACAAGGGGGCGAGGCAGGCAGGTCTGTGCGGGCTGTCTGCCAACCATGCCCAGGTCAGTCTGCTCCTCTGAATTTGTAGCAGGTCAGGGACAAGATGATAGAAGAAGAATATTTCTATTCATGAAATACAAGTTCATTTCTGAAAAACATTTTCACTTGCAGCCAGGGCTGAGCTTCCCAACTGAAGGCCCAAGGCTGGCAATGAGCAGCTTGGTCTGGCTTGCTTTTGGTCTAGCAGCTCTTGGCTCTGTGAGGTGCTGCCTCCCCCTTTCCCTCATCCAAACCCTGGTTCCCAGGCACCCATCTTTATGATTTCTTAATGTGTATGGAAACTGCATGCCGGAGGCTTCTTTCAACCAGCTTCCACACCAGCCTTGGGCTCCTTGCGTACACACCACAGCCATACAGATACTTAGAAGACTTCGAGTTCCCTATGAACTCAAGGAAGTGAGTGGAACAATACACTTCCTGGTCACGCTGGTAGCACTTCCAGGCAGAAGGCTTCCTGCTGTGCCTTCTCGGCACTTCCAGCAGAGCAGGGAAGGAAAGGTTGGGAGGCCAAGCTCTTGTGTGGGGCTGGGTTGTGTGTGGGAGGCAGTGAGACCAGGTTGTTGATGCAGGATGCAGGAGAGACACAGAAGGCCCAGTCTACTCCTGACAGTGCCTGGTGCTGCTTTCCCTTGAGCTTTGGAGACGCAAGCAGAGCCAGGACAGAAGGCAGATATTACACTGGCAAGCACTGGACAGTGAGAGAGAAACCGTGAGCATTCTGATTATGATCAGACATTCATTTATGCTTTATAAATGTGTCAGGCATTGCTCCTAGATTTGAGGATACAGATGTAGTAAAGGCAAATCAAAAATAGCCCCTGCCCTCAGAGTCCCAGGCTAGTAGGACACAGAGGTCTGTAAATCACAAAATGATGTAATGGTCCTAACAGCTGAAGATGGGTTGTACTTTCCCATGTGTCTTCCAGTGGTAGCTGAAAGGCAAGCCACAGAAACTCCTCTGTCATGCTGAGACCCAGCCCCAGCCCAGCAGCCCCTGAATCTGAGCTTGTTGCCTAGGTTGGTGGCCTCTGCTCATGTCCCCATTTAGACCCCATCTGTCTTATAGCCAGACATACAACACAGACTCCTCTGAGCCCTACCTCCAGGAGGGGCTTTTTCTAAAACAGATGAAATCAGTCAAACTAGATTCTGTGGATTGCTAGAGTACAGCATTTTTTAAACTGTGGGTCACAGATGGTTAGTGGATCAGGAAACCAATTCAGCGATCACAGGCATTTTAAAGAGAATGATACAGAATGAAAAAGAACAGAAAATATCAAAGAACATCATACACTGCGAGGGTAACTGTTTTTCCATGAACCCTTTGTTTCAGGTGTGTGCACGCTGGGTTTGATGTAAAGTACATTTCTTATTGTGCATTGCAGTTCAAAACGTCCGACAGCCACTGTTCACCCACCTGCCATGTGAGCACAAGTGAGATGGATCTCATTTCTTTTGTTATTTCATATACGAGTTGCAGTGAAAACCTGGAAGTTTTTTTTTTTTTAACCATGCTTGGTTCGTGCAAAATGAAAAAGAAAAGCAAATTCTGGTGGTGGCAGGTCACTGCAGTTAGGGCATGGGCTTGGGAGGCCAGCTGGCCAAGGCTTAAAGTCCAGTATTTTCCAGCATTTTGTAGCTAAATAACCTTGGGAAAGCTAGTTATCTCTCTGAGCTTTCATTTTTCCCCTCCGTAAAATAGGGACAGTATGTCTGTCTCACTTGACTAGCGAGGGTAAAGAAAGACCGTAAGGAGTGTGAGGGTGTAGCACAGCATGAGGAAAACCGGTAGGTAGCGGCTTCCCCTAAAATGCTGCCTTCTTCTCCTCTCCTTTCCTGGAAATTCTAAAAGCCAAATTAAGTCCATACCTAATGGAACATTCCATATCTGTTTTATTCAGCTTTTACTTAGTGTTTTAGGTAATGCTGGAAGAATCTGGAACATTATCCTATTCTGAAGGAAAGGTTTGAGGTCTGGAAAGTCACAGGGATTGAGAAACAAATCTTTTCTGCAGTGTCATTTAATGCCACATTGAGAATTTCCCAAGAGGAGATAAGAATGGGGTTTGCAAACGAGTGTTCATTTATAATCCTTACTTTAGAAAACCTTTCAAAGCCCAGGTGAACATTTAGGAGCTTTTACTAATGTTTTAGAAATGTGGATAACCAAATGTTTTCTCCATTTCTTTTTAAATATGAAATATTTCTCTTTCATTATAAGGTAATGTTCTGAAACCAGAATAAATCATTATAGCACAAACATACCTGTTACAGGAAGAAAAATGATAGAAGAAATAAAACAAAAAAAAAAAAAAAGGAAAACCTTGTCTACACTCAAAATGATGATTTATGGTATAATTTGTCTTTGGACTCTTTCTAGAAAAATCAACATCTGTACCTTAATGGATACATTTTTAAAATGGGTAGAAGGAGCTTGCTCATCAACATGGCTTTGTTTCAAGATGTAACTACCTTCTAGCACATTTCATATTCCAATAGTGCATGTATAGGACCCCCACTCAGGCTCACCTGAGAAATACCCACACTCTTCATGTGTCTTTCACGGCTACTTGAACAGTTCAGAACAAAACAGAATCTTGTGAACCAAAGACTGAATCAGCATCAGATGCTAACTGCTGATTGCTTCCAGTGACTGGTACTTTCCCTCCCATTCTACACGATTAGAAAGTTGCTGAACTCAACACTGGCAGTAAGAAAAATGTTTCTAATTACTCTGGGCATTTAATGTGCAGAACCTACACTGAGGTTTTTTCCAATTGAAAACGAAAGCATATTGATTTCTGGGAGCACTGTGAAATTCTCTAGTAAGTGCATTTATTTCCCACTTCCTTCAGGAGGTCATGGTGGCAATCTGACAGGTTGGGGTTCAGGTATGTTGGGATTTCAGCCTGCAGCATCCTTGGCAGAACCTGCCTTCCTTTCACCCCTTGGAAAGTTCACTTGGCTGAAACTATATTGGAGTTGTGCTGCTCCATTTGCAAGTTAATATGTCCCATTTAAAATGCTTTGAGCAGAAAAATTCAGGGAGGCACTGCTAATAAAATCTATTAAATGGCATTGGAGGACAAGATACTGGGGGCTGGTGGGTGAAGGAGGGAGTTAGAAAGTTTGCAGTAGGCAGTCCCTGTGTGCCCAAAGCCAGTCCATGCCAAGACTGCAGGGACAAATCTTTCATTTCTGAGACATCTCAATCACACACAGAACTGAGCAGAAACATGGGTGTGCAGCAGGTGGGTGGTGCGTTCAGTCACTTCAGGGCTCAGTCCCACATTGTGCTGAGCTTAAGGAACATAAGGAATTATGTTCCTTAAGGAGCTTCCTGCAAGGAAACACTTGAGACAGAAAATGTGTGTGCGAGACAAAGGAGGTGCTGCCAGCCCCGCTGAGCAGCTTGTGCGTCCTGCACGCCTCACCCCGGGCAGCGCTGCATCAGGTATGAGTTCTCTTTGAGAAAGACTGTCTAACAAGTTCCACCCCCACCAGCTGCGGTGAGCTGCACTTCCTGCCCCGCGGCCCACACCTTCTCCAGGGGCTCCATCCAAGCCCTCGTTAGAGCCAAGATAAAGCGCACCTTGCTGCCCCTGCCGGATCAGGCTTGCCACTGGACTGAAGGAGGGAATCCGGCTGGCGGACCCAGCCTCCTCCCTCCCAGGCTGAGCATCCCTGCCTCTCTCGGGATCTCCTGATGGACTGCCAAATCGTGTTTCTATACATTCAGATAATTTCCCAAATTAAGCTGGCAAATAATTAATTTTATGAGTTATTCCTTTTGCCTTTCACAGGCAGGCATTTTAATTATTCCCTTTTCAGCCTGAAGGGCCTACTCAGCCTCCAGCCTTCCCCACACTCAGTGCTAGCTGCTGTGGGACACTCAAGGCCTATGTGGGCTCCTGGGCAAGGAGCCTGCTTAGTTACTGCCCAACAACCTCCTGGGCCTCGGTTGGGCTTCAGGGCCCAGGCGTCTGGGTGGAGGTTGTGTCCTGCAGGAGCTGCAGCTGTGAAGTCTGCTAATTCCAGCACAGATGATTAGGAAGTACCCGGAGGCACTCCTGTGAGGCAGCCTCGAGGCAGACTGCTGTGGGATTTCAAACCTAGAAGCTGTAACCCCTGGGTTTGACTCGTTAGCTAGAGTCAACTTAGAGAGGAAGAAACCACACACTGCCCCTCCCACATCCATCCCTGCTTCTTCCCTGAGCCATGGACGGAAACTCTCCAGCTGAGAAACCCACATTTCCAGCCTTTCGTGCACAGAGAATTCTGTGAATAGTAAGCAGAAGTCAGTGTCACATGGGACTTCTAAAAAAGATCCTTAAAGTTGCTTTAAGGATCTTTGACTACACTTTAAGGAATATTTGAGGAATTAATACTTTAAGAAATATCCACATTTTAAGGAATATTTGACCACAAGGCACACCTCTGAATGTTTTCCTCCATCCTACCTTCTAGATTTTAGAGGCGACAGCACTGCAGTAGCCAGCTATCACCAGGAGGCAAATACTAAAGACGGCAAAGCAAAAAGGCAGAAGGGCCATGATTCTCTGATGATCTCAGAATTCTACAACCCACGTCCCCACCCACTGTCTGCTCTTCTGATGTGAGAAAAATAAAAACACATCTCATTTTGTTTAAGCTGCTGTCATTTGGGGTCTTTCTAGCAGCTGGATGCCACATTTAACTAACAGAGACAGCTGCAAACTTGCTCCTGTGCTGGTCTCACTTCTGGGATCCCAGGAAGTTCCTCTTTAGGGTGGCTCTCAAGTCTGCAGTCCATTCTGAGGGTCTTGACTGGGGAATCATCAAAGTGTGCTTAGTATGCCTCTCCTGGGGAGGAGCGAGGGGAGACCACACAGGGAGGCTGGTTCCTTCCCTGGTTCTTACCCTCATTTCTCAGGTATCAGACAACCTTCCCTCCAGGGGCAGCCTGCGGATCCCCAAGGCAGAGGAAGTCAAGTGTCTTCTCTATCCTTGCTGGCAGGGCCCCTCCCACAGCTCTGAGCATTCAGTAGGTGCTCACATCAATTCTTGGATGTCTATTTTACTATTAGGAGAGAGATTGACTCCAAATCTTTCTGTACAACAGCTACTGCAGGAACTTTCAAATAAGATGGTAGATGCTGGTTGTTGTCCAAGTAGAAAAACAAACAGATTATGGTGGACAGGTGTCTGTAGAAGCCTCGGTTCTCAGGGTTTTTCCACACATGCACTGTGTCCTTTTCTAGTCACAGCCACCCTTAGGGCAGCCAGGGAAGACATCAAGGCCCCAACCTCGCAGATGAAGTTCCTGAGGCCGAGGGAGGCTTCGTATACTTCCTGAAGGCACAGGATAGGAAGCAGGAGTCCTGGAGAGGCTCTTGCTGGGGTCTCATCTATAGAAAGTGTATGGAAATGTGTGTGTGTGTGTGTGTGAGAGAGAGAGAGAGAGAGAGAGAGAGACCATATCCCTGAACCCCAGTCTGCCCTACTGCTGCCCTAAAGTACTTGTGATCATTCCTGTTGTTACTTTTCTTCTTGACGTCTGACCCTTTTTTATCCTGTACACTGGGCAGATGTAACTGTGCCCCCAGGGCACCCAGGGATGAGGGCCATCTGTGCTTTCCCAGCCAAGTGCCTGAGCCTGGTTTATGGCCAGTACCACAGCCAAGTCCAAGGCACAGCACCCCTACGCTGTGGTTAATCAGTGTCATCACCCCCATTTGTCCTGGGGTTCAACATGTCCCTTGAACAACAAGTGTCAGGGTGGGCAGGTGTTTTCTGAGGATGTCTATGAAACTGTCACAGTCTGATAAGTTTTCTCCAGTGACTCAGGAATGGGTTTAGGGTTGGGGTAAGGGTCTGTAAAAATAACATGAAATGACTGATAGAATCCCAGCAAGCCAGAGGACATTCCCTAGGAGCATTTACGGTCCCAGGGAACACACAGGACATCTGAGGCATGCCAAGGAAAAGCTGCATTCCTCAAAGGGAAGACAGACATACCTGTTTTCCCTAGCCCATGCTGAGGACGTCTTCACACAGGGTGGGGGGTAAGGACAGCCATCATCTGCACACAACAATGTCCATGTACAGACAAGTAAGTCAATTTGAGGAAGTCCACATGCACATGAGGAAGTTCTCCGGAGCATTGAAAGAAATGCCCCATGGAGAGCAAAGATGTGAATTATGGCCATGTCTTCTGGGTGCCCTTGAAACCTGTGGGGCTCCAGGCTCTATGTGCCAACACCTGACATTAAACACCCAAGCAAGGGAAAGACCGCTCAGCTTCAAAAGTGAGGATGCAGATGGAAAATTGCCCATGCCATTCTGGTCCCTGATATTAACTTATGGGAGTAAAAACAAAAGCGGAGAAGGGGAGTTGGAGAGAAAGCAAATGGATTCAGGTTCCTACGCACGTGAGGAAAACAGCCTTTCACAGAGCTACGGCACGCTGCAGGGCCTCACCAGCCAGATGACCACTCAGGCACAGGGGCAGCGTCCACCCTTTTTGCTGCCTTCCAGCAGGACCCATGCCCTGGCCTGCTAGTCAATCCCCAAACATGCCCAAAACTTCCGAGCTCCCACTGATATCCAGGGCTGCTGATATCTCTCAGAGGACAGCGGTCTTGTCTCTGAAGACTGGATTTTAGAGCCGTTGCAGCCAGCCATTTACTGGATGTGCAGTTTTATACCACCTAAATTCAGGCTAGCTAGCATGCCGTTTCCTTATGCATAGTGACCCAGGACAAAACATGCCCTGGCCGGGCCACATTCCTGTTTTTATACCCAGAACTACTGTGCAGGAAGCAATGAATGAGGCTGTGGAGCTCAGCTGCATTCGCTGGCATGATTTCAGTGGCCCAGCTGAGCTACTACATGTGAACTGTTCTGAAGGAATAACACCGCCACGCAAATGTAAATCCTGACCTTTTCTCATTACCAACCATCAAAGGGGGGGAAATCATCACTCTGGAGCCAAACTGTTGCTCTGTTGTCTCTGCAGTTGCTGCCACTATCTCTGCTTCCTCCCACCTTGCTTGCACTCCACATACAGTTTCATCTTCCAGCACACCATTTCGATCAGTGATGCACCATTTCGATCAGTGACGTTCACAGCTCTTAAGCCTTGAATGGCTCCCCACAGCCAACTGCATAAAAGCCAAACTCTACAGCCTCAAATCCCTTTTCAATCAGGCTGAGATCTGCTTCCCTCTTCCCTATGCAGAACTCAAATGCACGGGTAACAAAATGAGGCAGCTGTAGTTAATAGTAATAGGGGATTATTAATAGCCGTATTAGTCATTTTAAGTGTTTCCAAGCTTATTGTTATTTTATTAAACAGTCTAATTAAAGTAAACATTAATGGTGCAGGTTTTCGGCTACTTTCCTCTTCAAGTTAACAATCAAGAATTATTTGCAGATGGACAGGTCCTTCTGAGCTGTCCTGCATTTTAATATTTCTGCTAGCCACTGTGCAGGCGGAACTGACTGCACTTAATTTATAAAGGAGGATTTATGGACTTGGGGATGATAACAGACAGCCAATCAATAAGGGATGATAATAACAGCGTGTAATATCAAGGAACATTAGGTCTCAGGCATGATTTGGGGAAGAAGTGGGCAGTTAGAAACCTTATCATTTGAAAAAGGTCAAGGCCTAACAGCCATAAAAATGCCTACGCAAATAAAACCACACCTGTGAATCAGCGAGAGGGTATAAATCGCTCAGTGAAAAAGGATTTTAGATTTTTGTGGAAAAATTACTTCCCTGGGCAAGGATTTGGGCTGTTGTAGGACAAATGCATTTGTGTCAAGAGAGGGTCTATTTATTACTGCTCAAACAATAACATGCAATGCAGATGTGGAGAATCTTTCCCAGCCAGCCAGAAATTCCTGGAACTGAGACCTGAATCCTCCAGAAACAGGGAGGAGCCAGATGCTGCAGAGAGCCTTCAAATGACCGGGCTGAGTCTTAACACATATATTCAGGACCCACTGGCTTCATGATATTCTGTCAGGTTATTTCCCCCCCAGTTCTGGGGGAGTTTTTATCGATCCAATAAATTGGTTGTGTTACTAAAAAAGGCAAATAAATAAATAAATAAATAAAAGGCAGCATGAAGCAGCAGATCCTGTTACCAATAATCATATTCCATCATGAAAGCCAAAATTGGAAACAATCATTCTCTTTGAAGGACATTCACAGCATCACACAGAAGTCCGCGAGCAGTTTGAATAAAAAGACACCCTTGTGGCATTTAGCAAAGTTCCCTTCCACAAGCTATTTCAAGAATAGGTGGGCTGGGAAAGGCTGCGGGCAGACACTCCCTGCCCTCAGTACTGGGAAGAGCAGCTGGACCATCACGCTTCCCCATGCACAGCATTGCTTGTTTTGGGGAGGCAGAGAGAAGAAATTGCACATGTGATGGATTTCTTCTAAATGCTCCCTCGGACCCTAGAGGAATGTACCCTGCTTTCCTTTCTAACATACTGCAGTCAGACTTCACAACCCCCACTGCCCAGCCAAGCTTCTGAAACCTGGTGGTTTGGGAGAGCAAGCTCACCTCCTTGTAGGGTGTACTCGGTCACCGCCCTGCTGAAGACGCCCAGACCAGCCCCGTTGTAAGCGGCCACCTGGATTTCATACTGCGTCCAGATAATCAGGTCTGTCACCAGGCAGTAGTTCACCTCCGGGCTGGTGATGTTTCTCTGCTGATGCTCTCCAGGTAGGCCAGCCAGGCGGTACCTGCACCGGAAAGGAAGCCCGTGATGGCACAGAAACAACTCTGACTTGAGCTGGTTCACCATGGTTGTTCTATGCAGTTAAAGGAATTAAATAAACAAAGGTAAGACCAAGAGGTCAGCCCCAGACCAAACTGTACCTCAATTCAACAATTTCCAAAGGTACCTTACAAGTTCGTTTAGGTGTACTATAAGTTCTGAACACTGGAAATTCTGGTACTGGAAATTGAACCCAGTGCTGCTTAACCCCTGAGCCACTTCACCCATCCTTTTTATTTTTTATTTTGAGATAGGTTCTTGCTAAGTTACTCAAGGCTTCACTAAGTTGCCGAGGCTGGCTTTAAACCAGTGATCCTCCTGCCACAACCTCCCAAGCCACTGGGATTACAGGTGTGAGCCACTGCACCCGGCAGAACTGACATTTCAACTACATTATGGTTACAGGAAAATGATAGCTTTTTAGGTGTAATTTGTCTAGGACTGATGGTGACTTAGTACTTAAAATTCCAAAGGTGATTTCCATCGGGGTTTGAGGAATACTTTACTCTTGCAACTGACATGTGGGGAGAAGCAAAGAAGCCACCAGCAGTGTGCAGCCTCTTGGTTTCTGTGGGCTGAGCTCCCAGTTCTGCTCCGTTTAGGAATTCTAGATTTGTCTAAGTATATCTCAGAGCAGGAATAAGTGGCTTTGGAAAGGCATTAACACTTCTAAAATGCTAGTCCATTGCTAAGTCCGACAAATTGCTTTTGGGGGCTTTTGTGAGTGCTTGGGTGGCATGCTCGTTAGTTCACTAAAGGCAGACATTCACAGTTGTGTTTATTAAGAAGGCGACTCACACAACTCTGCACGCAGAAAGTGTATAAATTAGGAAATTACTTTTTGCACTATGAAAGGACTGTTAGAGCATTATTTTGATTAGCAAATGTTTTTCCATGTTTCAGTTTATAGAAGTTAATGTACTGAACTGACTCAGTTAATTTGCTGAGCTTTTCTGGATCAGTCTCCTTGGTAAATGAGGGACATGTACAGTAAAAGTGATTTCCTAATCATCTGCAGCTTCCAAAGTATCTTAATTTCTATCTCAGAAGTGGTTTTTACCTCAGAAAACTGTGGCTTTTTTGTGATAAATGGAAAGGGGACATGATTGAATCCAAAACCAGAGGGGCAGCAACAAAGCCATTAACTTTTCATGGCACACCGGAATCTCTGGGCCTCTCCACCTGCTGCACTGTCCCTAAGGCAGAGCACCTTCAGAAGAAGGGACGCATCTGAGACAGGGGCATGCGGGTCAGGCATTAGCAAGGCCGCCATTGTTGGAAAAAGCAGGGATCCAGAGATTTAGGTCCATCAGTGAAAAGCAACGTTCCAAAGAGAATGACAGCTGAAAAAGCAATAAGGAAGTAGAGAGATGGTAATCAAAGTTTCTTCCTGAAAATCAGGGTTTCCTGAGAGCATTCTTTTATCCTGTTCTGTTACAGCCCATTTGCACATGGTGAGGCTTGTTTGGAAGGAATCATAATGATCAAGGACAGCACTTGAGAGGCTGGAGCGGTGGCTCAGCAGTTACGGCGCTTGCCTGGCATGCGCGAGGATGCGGGTTCAAACCCCAGCAACATGTACACAACAAAGAGTTGGA
Organism: Aplodontia rufa; assembly: GCA_004027875.1. Classification (NCBI taxonomy): domain Eukaryota; kingdom Metazoa; phylum Chordata; class Mammalia; order Rodentia; family Aplodontiidae; genus Aplodontia; species Aplodontia rufa. Next base: position 63,456 of record PVKS010005139.1, on the reverse strand, counting down.
GCAACTAAAACTGGATGAGAAACTAAATAAAACTGATTCTTTCTCTCACTGTCCTCTCTCTCGTAAGAAAAAAAAAAGAGAGCTTGAAGGCAGGAAGGACCTTGCTTCTGCTTCTTCCTCCCTGAAAGCAGGTAGCCCCGGGCTCTGGAAGGCACCAGGAAGGGAATGTTAATTCTCTGGTGGGCAAACATGAAAGCTACTGAACCACACTCTGCCTCACACTCCAGCAGCCTCAGACACTTACTGAAGTGGCATGTTTGACCGACCACCTGGACCTGCCAAGGACAGGTGCACTTCATCACACGTGCTCAGCTCGTGGATGTAACGATGGCCCTCAAGGCAGTGGACCACAAGGAGAAAGGCCTGGCATGGATTAACCCGCATGACGGAGATTTCCATTTAAATTCCCTGCCTACAAGAGATGAACTTTTAAAATAAATGGCACTGAGACAATTAGCCATTTGGAAAAGGGTACACATTGACTCCACATCCACGTCATACGTGAGTGTGGCCTGGGCATGTGAATGGTACCAAGAACCACGTGAAGCCAGGGTGCTGTAGTGAGCATGGCCCCTCAGGAAGGGCTCGCTCATGCGGACCCCTCATCACACAACACACATGCCAGGCAAAAGAAGGAGGTTAGCAAGGAAGACCCCGGGGGAGGTCCTGTTCAGCCTCCATGAGCTGGGTGACCTCAGGCATGTTGTTGGGGCCTTGTTTCCACCACTCTAAGGTGGGAATTATAATACTAGCAGTGTTTCCACCACTCTAAGGTGGGAATTATAATACTAGCATTTCACTGGTTCGTGCAAGAATTGAGTGAAACAATGAAGTGAAGGAGACGGGAAGTGTAAAGCACCCCAATTTTGTTTTAAACGCTGCTCTTCTACTAAGGAGTACTTGGTAGAAAACTCTGAGTTATGAGCCACCTGTGTTCTCCTAAGCCACTTCCTACAGCGGTGGAAAATGAAGTGCAGAATTCACTTCTTCCAAATCAGCTGCGCTCCCTGCTGGGATGGGCAGGTTGGTCCATTCCAACCAGCAGCTCGGGGTGCTTCTGTAACGTTCACAGGATGTCGGAGAAGGTCGCGATTAATAAGGAGAGTGCAGGGCATCCTCTTACTGGCTGGCCATGTTGCCCAGGAGACAGGCTGAGCCAGAACAAGATGATTTTTTATACAGAAATAAACAGAGAACGTTTTTAAAGGACATAACCCTATGCTCCTCTCAGAGAAACACCCTGCCCATTATTATAAATATTTTATTACTGCACACGCATCCTAACTACTTCTTATGGCCAGAGCCACGGAGGTGATTTATTTCCATTTGCTCTTCCATGTATTGTGCCTTGAATCTGACACAAAAACTGTGCCCTGGAGGATACACACTTGCAAACACAGAGCTGATTTGCAGACCAGAGGATTATTCGGAAATGTTTCCAAGCAAATTCATTTTGGCATGGGTCTTTAATTTCTGAAAACTTTGATATTCACAAGCCTTGGGTAGTGTGCCCTCATTTTAAGGCTTTCTTGATTTAAGCCCCAACAAATACAGATGCCCTCTTCTCAAGCACTCAACTTACTGACACCATCACAGAAAATCCTTTTAACAGCAGTAATCCCACGAAACAGAGAAATGTGCAGTCCCTGATGTGGCCTCCCAACATCAGAGAGATGTTATTAGGAAACTCTGTGCCCCAAGCCTGGTTCATACGGGAGGACTCTGTTGACAGCTGCAGCCGGAGGAAACCGTCCCTTCCTCCACAATGAAAAGGCAGGGGCTACGGAGGTCAGGCAGGAGGGGGGTGGCCAGGCCGGCAGGCCAATTATTTCCATTAGTGGAACAAGATCGATGGCTAACACTGGAGCAGGAGCAAGCGGCAGGAGGGGTTGGCCAGCCTCAGCCCAGAAGCAACAAGACTGTGGGTGGAGGTCAAGCAACTGGGAAGAGCCCCAGAACATCAGGATGGAGCCCACAGGCCGGGCCTGCAGGATGACTCTCAGTTTCCTTGACCTTCTACACAGGGAAGGACAGTTGCGGGCACAGAGACAAAGGGCCTTAAGATCTAGCCCTTTCTGTATCCCAGAGATGGCCCGCCCATTTAAATCCTTCAGGCAGACACAGAGAACCTACAGGCTTCAGAAAACATTTGAATAGCAGTGAATTGGTTGTGACAGATAAGTATTACACATGTGGTGACAGACACTGTCACCCTAGGTGTGCATGATTCTGTACATGCATGTTGGCATGTGGGGATGAGTGGTCCTTCATATACAAAGATAATGCAGTTAAAGAAGCAATTCTTTCACAATTTATTACATTTATGTAAGAAGTCAAATGTGTTCAATTGAGACTTTTTTTTCAAAGATTGAGGGACAGTGAGAGAGAGGAGAGAGGCAGAGAGAAACAATTTTTATTTAGTTTTTCATGTGGCCTTTGTTGCTCCAACACTTCGTTGTATACATGGTGCTGGGGTTTGAACTCGCGACCTTGTGCATGCCAGGCAAGTGCCACAACCGCTGAGCCACTGCTCCAGCCCCAATTGAGACTTTTGTTAACCAAGCATTCAGTGATCATTAAGTTCCATGTGAGCCAGCACTGGCATGTGGAGGAAGGTAATAATGAACACCCATAGTGAAGTCAATAATCTCCATACCTCCACAGCAGTACAACCAACTAAAGGAGATTTAATAGCCATTTCCTCTTCTTTTGTCTAGGTTGATAAGCCACTGCCATGCTCACACTCGGTGCAGTTTTTAGAGGAATGAAAGTTTTGGTGAGATTTCTTGTCTCAGACACAGCCAGGTTCTCACATGGTTCTCTCAGCATTTTTAGAAGCCTAACTGTCCCTTCTAAGGCAGAGACAGCAAACTGGCTCCCCTTGGGCTTCGTCTGGCCAGTAAATAAGTGCACCTGGCCTGCCCTACATTTCAAAATTCACTGGTTTCATTTCTAACACCTAAACATTGTGAGGTTGTATATAAAAGGCTAGATATTTAAATTTTCTTGAAATCCTAGACCTGTCAAAACTGAGCAACATGCTCACGTGGTAACAATTGACTGATACCTGAATCACACTAAATAGCATTTGTTTTAAGTGATTTAACAACACATGAATCTAGTAAAGACTTTAAAGGAATTAAAAGGTTTACAATGAATAGCTTATGTTGCTCCCTTACCCATAATGTCCCCTCTAATCTCCTGCCAAATGTAACCACCAATGCCAGTCTGTGTGTAGACTTCATAGGTGAACACACATGGGAGGTCTGTGTAAGCTGCCCACACTAGCTTGTGCACTCAGTTTGCCACAGTCTCCACCACTCCCAGGCGTCTCACATCTGACCTGACTTGCATTACTGATTATCTCCTATCGATTTAGAGAAATAACACCTGACTCTTGATAGTGACCAACTAGAAATGGCCCATCTCTAGCCACTTGCCTGAGGATGTACCCCCGTAGCACGCCATTGTGCTCTGTTTCTGGGGGTGGCTGCCACTGCACCATGATGGATTGGTTGGTTCGCCCACTGGCCACAATGTTTTTTGGGGGAGCACTGGGTGGTTCTTCAGGTAACATCAGCCTAAAAGTAAAGGATGGGTAGGAGACAGGGAGATGAATGCCAGAAACAGAATCCTTGTTAGCGGAGTCTCACTCCGGGAACATCACAGTGCAACCCATTAATCTGTTCAATTAATATGAGTTAATATTTATTAAAAAATATATTCCATAAAAATCTTTGCTTGACAGAAACTAATTGAGCAGAATCAAAGGCAAACAGCATGTACAACTATAATTCACCAATAAAAAATGTGGAAAAAAAAGACAAATGGCAAATTGTTCACAACTCATTTCACAGACAAGGTTTAGTGTCCTTGGTATTTTAAGAGCTCTTACAGTTCAATCAGAAAAAGACCAATTATCTAGACGAAAACTAGGCAAAGAATGTAAAGAGCTCGCGAAAAAAAGAAGAACAAGTAGGTCTTAAACACAAGAATAGTCAGTTTTGCTCTTACTAAGATAAACAGGTCCAAGCCACAATGACACACCACTTTTACATCAGATTCGTAAAAACATAGGTGCAAAAATGTGCTGTGTGTCAGGAAGGGGGATGGGCATCATCGTACCCTACTGTTGTGGGTGTCATTTGGTGCCACACAAAGGTGGGCAATTTAGCTATCAACACTAGTTATTGCAAGTGTTTGCTGTATCCCGAAACGGGCAACAACCTAAATGTTCATCAGTGGGGGATTTGTTAAATAAGAGTATGGTATAACATTACAACAGAATACCGTGTAGCTGTAAAAAGAAAATGAGGGGACTTCTTATGAACTGATATTGGAAGAGCTCCAAGATGGAGCATGAAGTAGAGATAGGATGCAGAATGATATGCATGGTGTGCTCTAATTTGCGCAGAAAGGAAGAGCCTGGGTTGTAAACCTGTATTTACTAGTACACCATATATACATTTAAAACTCTGGAAGAACGCATGGGAAATATTTACATAGTTACTGATTTAGAAAGTTGAAATGGAATTGAATGCAAGGACAGTGTAGAAAACACACATACACATAAATATTTATTTAATTCTGAATCATATAAATGTATTACCTACCTTAAAAATTAAATTATTTTTTAAAAAGAGCAAAACTCACAACTGATCTCACTGAAGGACGTGTGTGGAATACTTACAACCCATCAACATGCTGGCAGCTCAGCTAGGCAGGCAGCCAGGAAGACGTCACCTGCTCCGTGAAGAGCTGCAGCACCTTAGCTCCCCAGAACCACCACCAATGGAGGGAACTGCTCGCACTCAGTGTCCGAGACTCTTCTGGATTATTCTCTTTGGCTTTATTGCTGTTTCTCATCTAAAACTCCTACATTTTGAAAGTCATTTAAATCTCTCTACAGTCCAGGTCATGGATTTGGGGTTGGCAGGGAGGCGACCCCCGAAAACTGGACGGAGCCATTTTGCTTCCTCACAACACATGTGCTTCCACAGTGACCCTCCAGGGTGTGCGGGTGAGGACACCCCCCAGGAAGGGCGCACCTCTGAGACACTCTGGTGGCATTCGGCTTCCCGCAGGACCACTAGGTGCTTACCTCTCGAGCCTGTGACATGCCTACACTCTGCTTGTAGCTGTGTGGAGAAAGGACCCAGAAAACATGGCCAGTTTGTGGGCTCCTAATCGCTTGTGTATGGGTTGTGCCGTCAGGACCCATCGATGCAGACACAGCCAGAGCACCACAGGAGCAATCCAAGACACTGCCTCCCAGCAATTAAGGGAAACCCAGCGAAGCCAACACATGACTGTTTGCACTCTTTGTGACAATCTTTTCTGCTCATGCTTTTGCCCATATCCCTAAGGGATGATCCATTAATTGCCTCCACCACTGTGGGACATCTGACTCTCAGGCAGGCCCATGCTGTTCCCAGCTACCGTGCAGAGGGCAAGGTCCCACTCACCTGCTTGTCTCTGCACTGTACTGGCCCTTGCCAACTTGATTCACTGCACACACTCTGAACTGATAGGTGCGGGCTGGAGTCAAGCCTCCCACGGTGATTCCTGTCATCTCGGGGCCAACATTTGACAGATGCACTTTCCATGGAGAGTCTGAAAGAATGAGCAAAACAGATTCACACCCACGTGAGCGCATGTCTCAATGACAAGCGAACACAAATGCTGTCCCAAAGATGATATCATCTGCTTTCCAAGACAGCGATAGGAGAGGGAGTTGTCCCATTTGACAGATGTGGAAACCAAGGCTCTGTTGTGCAGCTAGCAACTAACGAGCCTGGCATGAAACTCAGAATTCTCAGCCCAGATCTAGCATGCTTCCTGTTACCCTGTGCTGCTGTCAATAAGTAAAAGTATCCATTGTTCAACCTGCACATGTTGGTTTGGAAGAAACCAAAATATTCCTGACTTCTGGGTTCAAGATGTAATGGGAAAAAGTTGTCTGTGGGTTCATGTGGTTTGGCAGGTTGCAGATTTGTCTCCCAGAAAAGGATACTGCACTTGTCACTGAATGATAAATAAAAACTACATTCATTAACATTTTAATAAAAGAAGAAATGAGCATGATAAAGACAGATGGGCTTTGCATTTTGCAACCCATCTGCAGTGTGGCAGCCCATTACACCACACCTTGAGTGGCTGTGGCTGGAGACAAATCAGAATTCACGGCTGGTTTGGAGTATCATTTCAACCAGCTTTCCAGCAGGTGTGGAAGAAGGACTGTCAGCCAAAAGGGCTCTTGCCTGCAAGGAGAAGGTTCTGCGGGGTCCTACGCCTCTGCATGAGCTCTTGCAGAGTTTAAGCATGCTTCTAGGCCCAATCATTTTGTAGAGCGATGTCCTGGAATGAACACGAGCTGGCAATGACTTTGAGCAACCGCTGTCAGCAGCCATTCTAAACTGCCACAATGCCTGGATGGCATTGTCAAGTTGTAGTGAAGTAAGACATGGGGTGGGAGATTCCTATGGAAATTAAACCATCGTTCTCCTTCCTCTGAAATGGTGCTAAGATCCTTTACATGCACACTGGTCAAAAAGATGACTTCACTATGGTGATGGGCTCTGCTCAGATTAACACCTGCTATGTGTAAACTCCACCCATAAAATTACAGCTGCGTTTTCAGAAACCTAGAAACTGACCAAATGAATTCGGTGTGTCTGGAGCTCATCAGAAGGACACCCGGCATGCTAGTTCCTTAGAGGTCACTAAGAGGTGGCCACAAATTGCCCAAAATGAAAATGAAAGCCCCAAGGCCATGTCTGTTGATTCTCACGTGGAAGCGTCTAATACTGAGTCGGAACCTGTAGCTAGGAGTCCTTAACACATAGTTAAGCTGCTCTGAGGTGGTGTCAGTTGGACTACGAAGAGCGAATCTCTTTAATTATTTCAAATAAAGCTGCTTCCAAAAATCGCTTTCTGGAAATGCAGTTTCCACCACCAGCTGGGCAATTCTGTACTCTTGGCTTCTGATTACCAGTGACATGGGTAACTGGCTGTTGACAAGGATCCCCACTCTTTATGCTTCCTTTAAAAACACGATGTGTACATCCACAGTTAACTATGGGAAAACCCACACCACTTCGCTTTTCCCTCTGGGAGTCTAAGAGTCTTTTATCATCATCAAGTATCTCATGGTGACCTGGTTTCTAGATGGGCTCCTTCACAGGAGAGAGCCGCTTATCAACATGAAAGGCAAGAGGGCCTTCCCTGACACCCGAGTGATGGGACTTGGTTGGTAGGAGTGGGGCAACCATGGAAGTGGTCTGCATGCTCAGACAAATGGCACATGCAGGAAAAGCACAGAGACCACCGCTGGCTACAGCTCTTCCACTTTGAGTTTGATTTCATTTGAACTTCTGTAAAAATGGGGGACAAATCAGTTGCCTACCATCTTTAGGGTGGCTGTTGTCAAACAGAAAATGACAGGTGTTGATGAGGACTTGAACACTGCTGGGGGGAATGGAAAGCAGTAATGGTGGTTCCTTGAAAAATTAGAAACAGAAATACCATCTCGTGCTCCCACTTCTCAGTATGTACCCCCCAAAACTGTAAGCACTTCCTAAATTTATCACAAATCAACTTCTAGTTTACTTTTGCAAATCAGAATCAGGGGATTTGGAGATGCTGATGAATTGCAATGGAATGCTAATAACTTTTGGAAGGGGTAAGACAATGAAAGGACAGTGAGAAGCTATGTGGCATCTAGCACAGTCACTTTTGGGTCTGGAATTCCAGGTTTGAAAGAGATTATTTCTTACACAGATTTCATATTGTGTAGAAGGAATCATAAAAGTCTAATCAAAATATTTTATTTTTAAATATTTTAGAATAATAAACTAATAGTTAAATACAGCTAAGAAAACAAAAAAGACACATGTGGGCACCCATGTTCACAGCAGCTACTAGTCTCAAGAGCCAAGAGGTGGAAACCACCCAAGGGTCCTTCAAATGCTGAATGGATAAGCAGAATGTGGTCTATCCATGCAGAATATGGTCTATCAATGCAGAATGTGGTCTACCCATACGGCATGTGGTCTATCCATGCAGAATGTGGTCTATCCATGTCGCATGTGGTCTATCCATGCAGAATGGGGTCTATCCATGCAGCATGTGGTCTATCCATGCGGCACGTGGTCTATCCATGCGGCATGTGGTCTATCCATGCACAATGTGGTCTATCCATGCACAATGTGGTCTATCCATGCAGAATGGATATGAATATGGATAGACCACATTCAGCTTTCAAAAAAAGGGAATTTTGACTCGTGCTACAACATAGACCCTCCTTGGGTGGGGTGTTGCTCAGTAAGAAGTTAGTCATAGAAAGAGGAACACTGTGTGATTCCACTTCTATAAGAGGTGCCTACAGTAATCAAATACATAGAGGCAGGTTTTAGGCTCTGGGAGGGAGATTAGGGACATTGTTTAATGGGTGCAGAGTTTCACTTTTGCAACACAAAAAGAGTTCTGGAGATGGCTGTTGGTAATGGGGATACAATACTGTGAATGTGCTTAACACTAATCAACAAGGGTTGTAACGGTAAATTTTGTTATGTGTATTTTATCACAACTTAAATCTAAAAAAGGTAAGAAAATAGAGAGTAACATAAAACTTCCAAAGCTGCCTGAGTATGAAATAAGACAGTGAATGCTGGAAGCACCTCCCGGGAGGCCTGGCCTGGGAACATTCGTGTGGGACAGTGTCTGCTTGCCAGACCCACCCCAGCCTCTCCTTGCTGCCCTTACCACTTGGTCTCCCCGCAGGAGATTAGGAGGACAGCAGTGCCTATGTCCTTCGCCCACAGTGCCTGCTTTTCTCAAGGTGGCAGATCTGCACAGTATCTGGCCCTGGCCTCTGAACCGAGCACAGCCAGCTCTGAGGCCACCAGCTGTGCAGTTTCCCTCCACCTACACTTCTGTAGCGTCCTCTAAGACCTCCTTGATTAGTCTCACTGAGAGTGCTGTCTGTCTCCTGCAGGACCCTGACTGATAGCACTCAACAGAACTCCTCTTCAACCCCTCCCTTCCTTCTTCCTTCCTTCGGATCTCAGTGACTGAGAGTGAAACAGCTTCACCTGCTTAGTCAGATTCAGGGAGGGACACTGGCAAGGACACCTGTGGCAGTCAGTCAGCTGAAGCAACTCATCCGAACAAGGGAGGGGCAGAGAGGGCCTGAGGATGTTGCCTGCCTTGGTCTGAATCCCAAAATTCACATTGAGGCTGGTCCTTGGTGTGGCAGAGCAGGAGGTGGCACCCGTGAGGGGAGGGGGCTGTAGGGGGGATCAGTGCTTCTCTTTGAGGAGTGAGTTCTCACTCTTGCAGGACTGCGCTGGTTACCTCAGGAGTAGGCTGCTCCCCTTGGTCTCTTTGCATGTACCTGCTTCCCATTTTGATTTTTGGTCACAATGTGGCATAGCTGGGGTCCTCTTCAGAGGTTACCACTATGCTGTTTGGACTTTCCAGCCACCAGAATCATAAGCCAAATAAACATTACCCAGCTTCCAGTGTTCTGCTGTGGCAACCCAAAGCTACAGTAAGATGTCTTCAGTGCCTTCCCTCCCAGCCTCTGTCCCACACCACCCTTGGCCATTTTCTCACCACCCTTGGCCATTTCCTCACTCACAATGTAAATAGCTCTTGAAAGTCTATGACATGAATTGCAGGGTCTACTGCCCAGTTTGATTTGACAACAGGGCCTATTAATTTCCTCTGTGTCTCTGGCTCTGCTCAGTTCTCCAGTTGCATCTATAGAATTCTTTATTTATTCTTTTCCCTCCCTACTAGAAGATAAAAGATCTGGCAGGAAGAGAGATTAAACTGAAACTAATACAAATGAACCTGATCCATCTCATGGGCATTCTAATTTGTACCAAAAAAAAAAAAAAAAAAAGAGAGAGAGAGAGAGAGAGAGCGAGAGAGAGGGAGATTTGGGAAGGATTTGTCTGTTCACAAGCTTTGGAACTGCAAGCTTGCTGAGAACTGTTAAAATTTAAATGGCAAGTCTGTTCCTGACAATCCACAGACAGACTCCTTCTAAAGGGCTCTTCTTCCAGCCAGTTCTCAGAGAAGACTGCAACACGGGGCTTGTCTTAGAGGCTGGAATGCAGAAGGAACCACCCCATAAAAGTTGCAATGCCTCTTTCCTGCCCTTCAGGGATTCCTATCGAGCCTTTGATCCACAGGACTGTGGGGTGTCAGACTTCCCCTATCAGGCTACAGAACAAGGCTCTGCCACAGGGGACCCTACACATCTCCCTCCTGGGTGCAAAGCTCAGAGCCCACGAGGACTTAATCATTCCCCAGTATCTCTGCTGGCTCAAAAAGTGGTGGCTTTCAATCTTCAGAAATGTATTAGAAGATTTTTCCAATGAAAAGAGCATTACTATTTTCTCAATTAATGGTACCTCAGGAAGGAAATTTTGCCTTAATTGCCCAAAGGATCGTTATCACTGTTAATATGGATGTTTGCATGGCTGTGTGTGGTCTGCAGGTGCTGTTCCATCTGCAGCCCCTGGGTCTTTTGTGGGGGAGGATTCATTGCCTGTCCTATAGTCAAGAACACCAAGGGTCACAGAAGCCTTAAATAAATTCTCCTGAAGTCTGCAGATGGTCAGTACCTAGACACATGGATTAACCTTAATATTAACAGAAGTGGAGCAGCTGGGCCTTGCGGCTGCAGCAGGAAATACCCAGCAACAACCTGAAACACTCACATATGCACACATGCACTGACATGCTCCACAAGAAACAAAACTGAGACTGTGAATCAAATCCACCTCCAGGAAATAAAGAAGATACAAGGACCAATTGGACAGCATCATGATCCAAATCCAGAATGTGGAACCCTCTCAGGACAAATGTCATGGCCCTGCCCAAGCAAGAGAGATGGAGTGGAGGAGGCTGGGGGCTTGAGTAGATTCTGACACCTTAAGAGATGAAACGAGGACAATGGATGGATCACATCTGGATCCTCATTCAAGGAAATCAAGCGTAAATAACCCCCTTATTTTAGAAAAGGGTAAATACAGACCAGTAGGCAACGCAAAGATTACTGCTTGATTCAACTATGTGTGATGTCCTTTTTTCACTTTTTAAAAGATGCGTACTGAATCACTTAGGGATAAAATAATATAACTTCTGGAATTTTCTTTAAAATACTTTAGCAAACAAAAAGCAGGTAATAGGGGAAAAAGTGCTAACATCTTAACAGTTGTTGAAGTCATACTTCTGTGTCTAGTTAGTAATGTTTTAAATAAAATGCTTTTAGAAACCATTTTGTCACAACACTGCCAGTCCCGAGCACTTATTATTGTCTTTGTATATTTGGTAAGTAAAAAAACACAATTTCATTGTGTACAAGCTAGTGTTTATATGACAGGGAATGAACATTCCTGCATTAAAACAAGGCCACTGTCCCAGGTCACTGAGTTCAGCGGAAGAATTAAGGGACAAGATTCTTCTTCTAATTCCCACTCAGCTGCTGTTTTGCTACAACTGTCTGCATGTTTCTTCTCTTGAAATATAAATACTGGGTGACAGGAGGAAGGACTCCTCATCAGATGAGCTCCTAGGATCTGTTCTATTCACTGTTCATTCCTTAGCAGCTGGAAGGGTGTCTGACACCTGGTAGGGACTCAATACCTGCCATATTCTCAGGCTTTCTGTGCCACATGCAGCCTTGAGATAGACATGCTCATCCTCATATAGAAGTGACTGAGCCTCCGTGCACGGTCACCCCACCTGCTATTGATGTAGGTTGGTAGACACTCTCCATACACTTGCCAGATCTGCTTTGTATCTCATGATTGCCTAGGACTGAGGGCTAGGAAGGTCAGGGCTTGGTCAGAGGTGTTCCTGAGGGCCCCAGCAGTCACTTAGAGAGGAGGCCTCTTTCCAGGGCAGCAGGCTGTCTCTCTACACTGAATATAAGGACTCTAAACTTCTTAGCATGATATTGCACACTCAAGACAGGTGCTGCTGAGAGTCTAACTCTAGGCAGTAATTAAGCTAGATGTTTCAACATTTAAAAGGCCTATTAGGGGCTGGAGTGGTGGCTCAGTGACTATGGCACTTGCCTGGCATGTGCGAGTATGTGGATTTGGACCCCAGCACAATGTACACAATGAAGGCTCAAGCAACAAAGGCCACATGAAAAACTAAATAAAATTGTTTCTCTCTTCCTCTCTCTCATTGTCCCTCTCTCTTAAAAAAGAAAATTAAAAAAATAAACAAAAGGCCGATTAGGCATCAGTGGTAAGAAGTCATGTTGACGGCATGTACCCTAGAGGGACACGAAGAGGATGGCACTCTATTCCCCTGGTCCTCCTCCTTGACCCAGTCTAATCATGAGAGAAACATTGTTAACCCCAACGGAGGAAAGCCCTGGGCCGGTCCTCGGCAACAGTCAAGGTTGTCACATTTGGGGAAGGATGGGAAGGTGCCCTGCCAGGAGAAGCCTGAGGAGACATGATGACCAAGTGTCAAGAAAGAGCCTGAAGGGAAATGGAGGACCTCTAGAGGGAGCGAGGGCTGCAGTTAATAATAGTGAGCCAGTACGGGGTTCATCAGAGACAAATCTGCTGCACTAATGCAAGAACGTTAGTAGTAGGGGACACTGCGCATGCAGGGACTCTATCCTTGAAATACTTCTGTAAATGTAAAACTATTCTAAAATAAAAAAGTTTAATAAGGAAAAAAAAGAAGGCCTGTTAGTGAACCAGCTAGTCTGGAGCCAGGTAAGAGAGGGGCAAGTTATATAATGTTTTCAGTAGAACCTGAATGGGAAGATTTTGAGTATTTTGCAAGAGAGAACAGAGATGCGTGAGTGTGTGTGCACATGTACGTGCATGTGTGCTCAGCGCATACACACGTGTGAGCATTTGAGTCCTCACACAGTGCCCAGGCACACAGCAGCTGGTGGCTGAGAGCTGTCCAAGAGCCCGAGTTAAGCCACTTGGCATGCTCACATGCTGGAGCTCTGGAGCAGGGGCTCCCAGATGTGCCTCGCACTCAGCTCAGTGTTTGCAGCAGCCAGGATGGAGACCTCCATGAGCTGACACAGCAGTACCCAGGTGCTCTCTTGGCAAGAGGCTCACATTGGCTTCAAAGCAGTGCAAACGTAGGGACCTTGAACTCTTGAACGCCTGCCCTTTGTTGGCTGTGGTCTTTCCCCAGGTTCCAGCAGAGGCCCTTTCAATTCTGTGTTATCTTCAGAGTGCTCCTGAATTACACAAGCTGGAGAAAACTTGGAAGCACCCCTGAGAACCATATGTCCATCTTCCAGACCATATTTTTTCATCATAAAAGTAATACAAAATGGTAAATTTCATGTGATAAATATTTTGTATGTACATATTTATATGTATGTGTATGTCGGTGTGTATCATGTAAAACACAAAACAGTAAAACAAGTTCATTAACATGGAATTGGAAAATAAAGAGTATGAGCAAAGATGGAATGAACCAAGCACAGGCTCACACCGCAGCTCTTTCTGTGAACCATCCTTGTGGTAGTTCAAGGGCTTTGAGTGATTACCTTCAAGTGTCTTAGAGGCCCCAACCCATGTTAAGTGTTTAGCCGTCAAGGATAGTATGGTAGATGAACAATGCTTGCTCCTCCACATTACTAAGTGGAGGTTGCTAAGTTCCTGTTGCCACATGGACAGAGACACACACAGGTCCCCCCAGCTAAAGGATCTGCTCTCAGCCTGGTCAAAGCTTGGCTGGGCATTGAAAACAAAGCACAAATAATAATTACTGCCACAAAGGTTAAATAAAATCTTTCTGCAAGACTCTGGTTTAAAGCTATTGAAGGAAGGAAAGGAATGTGATTTTTTGTGGCGCTGTGGAATTCTAGTCTAAGCTGGGCAACATGCCATGTGCAGAATGTGCTGTCTCTTGCTATAGAACCATGAGGGGCCCTGCATGCAGTGATTCTATCAAGTGTCTGCATATACTCACAATGTGTGAACACAAACGGGGGTTTGAAAGAGAGTTGGATCACAGAACTGCTCATAGCAGCCCTAGGAGATGAGACTGAGGCTGTAGGAAGGCCAGGCCATACTTTGCTGAGAATGCCTGAGAAAAAGAGGGCTCAGGCCAGACAGAGACTTCATGGAAAGGGAGAGGGAGTGGGAAGCAGATGAGTATTTTCCACCCAAAACAAAACTCTGAGAGTGGACAGTTAAAATGCACTTTGATGGCCTCTACTTTGTGAAGGCCTCTCTACTATATATAACTCTTGAGAAAAATCAATCCAAAGGTTTCAGTTAAAATGTACCAAGTTCTGCCTTAAATGTTAAGAATTAAGAGCTGAGATATTTAGGAAATATGCCAAACTTACAGACAAGGGACATAGCCATAGTGACCGTAGGAACAGGTGTCAGGGCTTTCAGCTATTAATATCCAATGGATTGCAGCCCAAAGATGTATAGGTCAAGACCCCAACAGTGGCCACCAAAGGCGTGGGCTCAGTCCCTGAGGAGACATAGGCTCCTGGCCTGGGTGTGGGCTGATGCGCAGGAAAGGCAGTTCCTCCAGAGAAGCGGAAAGGGGACAGGACAATCCAGCTCAGGTGAGTTCAGCCTGGGCGGAAGACCCATTGTGGCAATGCTGCGAAACCTGCATGGCAGGCTGGGGGTGGTCTAACCATGATGGCAAACTATTAGGTGGAACAGGTGGCTATCTCTGGATGGAAGCTGGCTCAGTTAGTGATCACAGTTGTAGCCTCTCTAAATTCTGTACCAAGCTGTAGCGACAGGCATTCTCATCTAGGAGGCTCTGTTTGACTGCAGAACAGGCTTGTACAGAGCCTTCCAGGAGATGAGGATCAACAGAGGACATGGGGGATCCATACTAGGCTCCACCAGTCCCTCCTTATCTTGCCTAGGAGCAGGGATCTCACTGGGGAGTGAATCTGGAAATCCACCCCAGCCCCGCTCTGGGCCCATCCCACCACAATGGCATTCCCTTCGTGAACACCTGTGACAGGCTCCGTCTCCTTGGATGCATTTTAAATGGGAGCAAATGCTATTAATGTGAAGCTCAATATGCAAAAGCCCAAAGGAAAATGAGCTAAAACATAAAGTACTCTCTAATAACTCCGAGACTATTAGAAAATACCTATGTGAGATATGTTTCAAAGACAGCATTGAAACGATTTGAAGCATAGAGAACAAAGTCTCTGCTGCTTTGGCAAGCGAAACAGTACAAAGCCCATCAGCTTTTAAGTACATAATAGCAAACGTGGATCGAGATGTTTAACATATTGTGCAGTGACAGTTGGGAGCAGCTTTCATACCAGAGCAAGCGAGCTCATGGAGCGCAGTGTGCAAGACAGCAACGGGTCTGTACATGAAAAGACACCTGTGGCGTCAGAAGAAGGAACTGAGCCACACAGCTTAGAAATTATCTTTGTGAAGGAAGAGCCCTCTTCCCCAAAGAAGCTGGGGACAGGATCAGGAAAGGCTACGGATCTTGCACAATGTTCTCCTGAATTCAGCAGACGGAGCCAAGCTGTGCTTCAGAAAGCAAAAAAAGGAATGGGTACAAAGCAGAGAAGACCACGGTGGGTGCTAGAATGTTCCTCACTTGAAGACAAACTGTCCTAGGATATTGCTACTGGAACCCCAAGGCACCATCTCAAATGTAGCATGCTCCAGTGAAGCTAACAGATGCTCTGACCAGACTGATGCTTCTCAGCGGGCCTCCTGCTTCCCAGGACCAGGCCTGGGGTTCCCAGCTTTCTTTGGCCTCCTCCTTCCAAGCCAATCAGCAATGCAGGAATGGCTGCCTGTCTGGCATGACCCTTGGCAGCTGCCCCCAGCCCCAGCATTGAGCCTTACATAGTTTTCTGTGTGCCACTGCCAGGTTAATATTGCTAAAAACCTATTTTCACACACATTCCTCTGCTCAAGGACGGTGTGGCTTTTTGTTGTGTGAGACTGTGGCCTGGCATCCTCTGAGCCCTTGGTATTCCTTGCAGGTCTCCCTTTCATCATGGAAGAATATATGCTAGGCTGCAGGCAATGGTCCCTTGTGGTGGAGGCAGATAAGAAACTCTTCCTTTATACATCTGGTAACACTTGTTTAGCTGCAATCAGCATGTACTACTCTGTACTCAAAAATATATTACAACATGGAAATTTTTTTAAAGCAGTTCATTTCAGCCATCACCCCCCTCCCCTAGCTTCTCCTGCCACCAAGAACCTTCTGTTCCTGCAAATCCATGTGTCTGGGCAGGTCCTGGATATCCACCATGCTATACAGCATCCATGTGGTCTGGGAAACCCACCCCTTGCCATGCCAGCCCCCACCCTGGACGCACATCCTGCCCACGCCCATATTCAGCTCAAGGTGCACTTCCAAGTGTACCCTCCCTGACCTTTCTGGTTCACAGTGACCACCCCTCTTTGTGGATCCTGGTTCTCAGGGCCACTTCCCTAACAGCTCGTTTCACACTAAGGCCATCTCTTGTGTTCTTTGATCTATTATTTAATTTTGGGGTATACTTCTCTGCCTCCCTCATTGCCTTTATGCTCTGTCCAGGTATCTTCCTGTGCCTACTACTGTCAGACAGGAGTGACTACATAATTTGCAGATTTACTGAAGTTGCTGGGGTCCATACTGCAAGCGGGGAGGGGTGGCGTGGGGAGTAAAGAGATGAATGACTCCAGTTTCCTACAAGGCTTCCCTGGAAGAATGTTTATGTAGTCTCTCTTGCTCATGCTCTCTCTCTCTCCCCCTCTCTCCCTCTATATATATGTCCTCCTTTTAAAGAGGACTTAAAAATCTTCTGAAATAAAAGCATACATATCACTGGATGACAAAATATGAAAATAAAAATACATGAAAATAAATTTAAAATCACAAAGGAGAAGTCAAAGAGATGTTTCAAGCACCCAGGTGCCTTTGGTGCTTCAGCTTTGAGCTGCCTGTCAACCAAGGCAAAAAGAAACATGTTGGACAGTGGAGTTTCAAAGGGAAGCTGCTCTGTTCACTGGAAGAACAAGATCCTCTCAGCAGTAGAGAAATCTGTCCTATGGACCTGTACATGAGTGACAAGAAGTGACAAAGATATGGGGAGCTTCTTCCCATTTGACATTCTTCCAAGCAGATTTTTAGAAAAGATAAAGATAGGATATTAACTCCCAATTTACAGAAGACAGTGTATCTTTTTGAGTTAAGGTAACATACATGGATTTTAGGTCTAAGGCCTGGGACCCTCATGTCACAGTTGGGGACCCTCAGGATACTCTCATATTAATTTCTCCTACATGAATTGTAGGGTATTTCCAAGTTTGATATCCAGTTATTTTAAGAATAATTTGCTGGGTGGAGCGGTGGCTTAGTGGTTATGGTGCTTGCCTGGCATGCGTGAGTACGTGAGTTCAAACCCCAGCACCACGTACACATCAAAGTGCTGGAGCAACAAAAGCCACATTAAAAACAAAATAAAGTTGATTCTGTCTTTTTCTCTCTCTTTAAAAAAAAAGAATAATTTTCTTAGAAATGAGAAATTTCCCTATATAATTTTAAAATCCTAAGAATAAGGAATGAAAAAAATGTGTTGCATGCCATAAAACTGGGCTTTTTGAATTAATATCATATTCATTTAAAATGAAGTTCAAAACAGGCAAAACTATCCTCTGATCACAAAAATCAGAAAAGTCCTTGCCTCTGAAGGAGGAATAGTACTGGGCAGGAACACAGGAACATTCTGGACGTTAAAAATGATATATCTTGTTTGAGGTATGGACTGCATGGGTTGGGTATATATATTTCTCAAGAGTCACTCAAGATCTCTGCATATTCTATGCAAAGTGTACCTCAATAAATAACAAAAAAATCAATATTGTACAAAATAATAAAATCCAAGCAGACGTTCCACTGATATTAGGGAACATACAAGAGAGACAGACTACCATATTAATTATAATTTAAAATTATTCTGACCATCCAGTATATGGAAAACAAAAAGGAAACTATAAATTTTTATTATTCAGAGAAGATATGATTGTCTACCTTGAAAACCAAGAGGATCATTAGAATAATAACAGAATATGGAAAGTGGCTGAATGGAAAACAAATACCTAAACACCAATAGCTTTTACTACATGCCAACAAGTTACAGGATGAAAGGGGGAAATTCCATTTAATAGCAATGATCCCAAGTCTTAGGGCAAACCTAATAAAAAGTATGGAGCAAAGTATGCAAAGTCCCTAATCAAAATAAAGGGAGAGCTGAATGAATGGGATGCACACTATGTTCTGGATGGAAAGACAGAATTACCTGAAGTCAGTTTTCATAAAACTCATCACAGGCTGAACTCAATTAAAAACCCGATCGGAAGGGCTGGAGCAGTGGCTCAGCAGATATGACACTTGCCTGGCATGTGCTACTAAGCGAGTTCAAACCCCAGCACCATGTACGCAACAAAGTCTCGGAGCAACGAAGGCCACATGAAAAACTAAATAAAGTTGATTCTCTCTTTTCTCTCTTTCTCTCTCTCTCTCTCTCTCTGTCCCTCTCTCATAACACACACACACACACACACACACACACACACACACAACAAAAAACCCAAACCTAATGGGACTATTTCTGAAACTTTTTTTCTGGAAGAATAAATAGTGATGGGGATGGAGCAGTGGCTCGGTGGTTATGGTGCTTGCCTGGCATGTGTAAGTACACGGGTTCAAACCCCAGCACCCAGGTGCACAAACAAGTGTTGGAGCAATGAAAGCCACGTGAAAAACTCAATAAAAATTAATTCTTTCTCTTTCTTACTGTCCTTCTCTCTTAAAAAAAAGAATAAGCAGTGACAAGAAATAACAAATTCTGCAAAATTGAGGGGACTTTATCAGTTATTAAAATATATTTTGGAAACGAAACAATTAAAATACTATAAATTTGGTGGGGAAACAAATGATGTGTCAATGGATCCAAATAAACCCCAAAAATTTAAAAAAATCCCCTTAATATGCAAAAAAGGAAACATCATAAATGGAAACTGGATCCCTGGGACAAAAGAAAAAAATCACATCAAAAAATATATATATATTACATCCAAATGAATTAAAGAGTCAAATATATTAAAAACCAAACTGTTAAAAACAAGGTAGAAATCTGTGGTGACATTTACTTTATGCTTCATAGTGTCAAAATATTCAAACGCAAACAGTGATGAAAGGAATCATAACGAAAAGTACTAACATATTTAACTATAGAAGAACCAGACACTTTTCTATGTCAAATTATAATGCACAAAAATTAAGGGCAAAAAGCATATTGAAAAAATACTTGTCAGAAAATATCTGAAAAAAACACCTAAGTCCTGGTTAGAGAAGGGAGAAAGGGAATCCACAGATTGCAGGAGAGAAAGTACAAAAAGTTAACCAACTTGGAAAAATGTGTTTGACAGTGCTGCTAATCAAAGAAACACAAACTCTAGTATTAGAAGATACGAACCTCAGAACCACAAACCTCTTGAAATCATAACATATTTGCAAAGATGACGTGGGAAGATTATCTAAATAATTTCCTTCTAGATGTTCTTGTTAATGTTACTATCTTGCCTTTGCTGGTGCCCTAAACTCGTAGTTTGCCTGGCGGGTAATTCAGCACCAAGGACAGCACCACACAGAGACATTAGAATGGTGCCTCCTAGAAGAGGAGATAAGGACTGCACCACTTACACTTGATTTTAGCCCAGGGGCAAGAAGGCATGGATGCACCCTGCCTCCTGGAAGAGACTGCTCAGTACTTGGAGACCAAGGGGAAACACCTCCGGGGAAATGCTAAGTAGAAGTTGACCACAGGAAGGCAGAAGGGCAGGAGTGGGGAGAGGATTCAAAGACACTCTGAGTGCTGAATGTTTGGTGTGCTCTGGGAACTATGTGCAAAATCTTGTTATGAAACCCAGAAAGCAAAGCAATGAGTGGCTGGAGATAAATCTGGAGAGGTGGTTAGTGGTCAGAAGATGAATGGTGCTGTCTGCCATGCTAATAAGCCTGGAAGCTATTTTTCAAGCAATGAGATGTTCTACAGGATAGAATTAGGCTGGCAATCTGATTAGAGGGTGGGATAGCAACCAGGCTTCGATCTGTGGTGGAGGTACGACTCACTTTGGGAGAGTCAATCGTGAGGATGGGGAAAGCAGACCAGCTGCCCAGTGCTCCACAGGGTCTTTTTGGTGGAGCTCTGCAGGGCTTTACCATGCAGTTTTGTACTTTGTGGAGCTCCCTCTGGTGGCTTAAAGAAGGACGGCCTTCAGTAGGACACATCCATGTGCTGTGCCATGGCAGGGCTAGCCGGTCAGCATCAATGTTGAAGGAATGGAAATGGGCAGTAGATTAGATAAATAAAGCCGACAGAATTCAATGGTTTATTTGTGGGGGAAAGGGAAAGGCGTAGGAGTCAATGTGTCTTTGTAGTTCCACCTTAGCAAAGGAATCCCTCTGGGGGAAGATGGTGAGTTCTCTTTTAGAAAGTTTGACTTTGATATTTTGTAGGACATTGAGGCATAGAGGTCTGGGAGACATTTGGCCATGAGAATCTGATGCTCAGGGAGGTCTTAGTTGGAAACACACACTGGGGACTTCGCAGCATGTGAAAGGCAAACTGCAGACACACAGGAGGGTAGGTCATGTAATGAGCAAGGCAAACCAGGGATCACTGGTATTTTAGGGGAAGGAGAAAAAACAGACTTCAGGCAAGTCAGCAAATGGTCAGAGATTGAACAGAATAAAAGGTAAGAAGGAAAGAGGGACACAGAAGCCAAAGCACAGGAGCAAAGGGCTCTGAGTGGAGGGAACATTTAAGGCAGAGAAAGTAGGGGATAGGGGCTGAGCAGGTTCACTGGCTTTGTCTTTTAGAACAATGAAGATGCAGCACTGGTAGAGAAGAGTGGAGGGAATGAGGGGATAGGAGGTTGAAATAATTAGCAGAGCCCAGTCCTTTGGGGCAGAAGGAGCCAGGAGAGAGGAAGAACTTGAAAGAGGGCAGTGAGGGACTAAATGATGGAGCCAAATCCAGGAGGAAGAAGGGAGGAGGGACCAAGGGCATGGCTGGAGGGCAGGCTTTCAAATATGAAGCATTGCTGTGATTATTTTTTATTCTTTATGTTTTAAGCAACATAATTTTTTATTGATGAGCATATATAACTTTAATAATAAAAGTGCAAACTTATTTTATATTTTAATCAAACTTAAATACGATAAAGTATAATACAAAAACACAACTACAAACACTAACAGTAGAACTAAGTATGATAAAGTATTCTGAATTTTTTACATAAATGTGCTTATTAACTGCAAATATTCACCAGGAGACCCATGGCAGCAGGCACCAAGTTTTAAAAACATCATGAGGAAATGACTGAATTTTTACTAACTGGTAAAAGATCACCATTATCCTATTTCAGCAGCATGATGCCTTAGTCCAGCTCATGGAAAACATTTCGGTGCTCAGTCTGAGACCCTGACCTCTTCCAAACATCAGGGTTACCATGGAAACTTGTGACACCTATTGCATTAGAAGATTTTTTTCCCCATTTTAATACTATGTGATACCAATTTTCATGTTCAATGATAAATTTATAAAAAGGAAAATTATGACATACAAATATAAAATGAACATGTACCAACATTAGCTCATTAATTTATGAGGGAACTAGAAAGATGTTACAACTATATAGTTATAACTATAGAGTTAAAAGGAAAAATCGAACAACACACATATGTTGACAATGCTCAAATGAATTATAGATACAAAACTGGTCAATATCTGCAGAGCAATAACGGATTATTACAGGGCAAAATTATCTGCATTTTTATGGAAAAGAATCATTTGCATTGCTATAAATTTTTCTGTCATATATAGAGTTGAAAATGGCTCAAAGACAATAAAAAGTGCAGGTACTTATGGAATCATAAACCTTGGCGGGTGCTAGACGAGACAACCAATAATCTGTTTTCTTGGTTCACTGCAAAGTCTTTCACAATTTTCCCCTGACAGTGTCCCCCTTTGTGATCATAATCATCTAACAAAAAAGCCTTCTTGATCATACTTAATAGACATTTTAGAAAGTGGGACAAGTGCTTCCATTATTCAACAAAGTTCTCATATTGTCTATAGCATTTTGGCTATCAAGCCAGAAGTCCCTGCACTGTCTCAACAGAGGAATCCTCCAGGCTTCTCTCATCTGCCACCTGGCCTAACCCTCTCCACTCTTCAGCACATCAGGTAAAACAGGCCCTAGGACACTACTACCCCTCTCTGTGCTCCCAATCACAAAAGGGTCACCCTGGACAAGAGAATCACCCATGTTCATGGAGAGCAAACCACAGGACGGCTGTCTGCAGAGAGCTAGTTACTGTCCGTGCATGGACAAAGGGGGATCATTTCAAGCTCCAGAACTCTGCTCTATAAAGTTTGGAAGAGGCTTTTTTTTGTGTGTGTGTGGCAGTGGGAATGTCTTGAGGACAGGGATTATAAAGCACCTGCCTCAGCCACTAAACCTTGTCCCTTTGGTCCCTGCAGCATCCATGGTTTCCAGGATACCAGCACTCCTATCAGCCTGCTGGCTGCAGATGCTCCCTCGCAGAGGGGTGGAAGGATGGTTGCATGGGGTTATTTAGCAATGTCTATTTCACAGTGCTGAGTGTAGGCCAAATGCAATTTCCATTTTAGTGTACTTGCTGCTAAGCTGTTCTTTCTGACTATAATTAGGCAGCATATTCAGCTGCTTCTTAAGGGCACTCATTCCTAATAAAAACAAAAACCAAACCAATGGCCCAGAAGATGGAGCTGGTCCTCTTATTTGCAGTGGCACCAATAACTAATTGGTAGCTGCTCAGTCAAGGCCACAGAACAATTTTATAGGGTTGACATCAGGAATGGCCAAGAGACAACCATCTTACCCATTTCAAGTCTTCATGCAATGATAACCTACATTGGACTCTGAGGGCAAAACAGCTGGGACTCTCATCTAGCTCCAAGATGGTCCAGTGGGGAAACTCAGAGGCTAATGAAAGGTCAGTGGCACAATTTATCCCTTTCTCAGTGAAATGAAACCACTGAACAGCTACACAATGGTCCAGTATGTGCCAGGTAGTATGTTGACTACCACCATCAGTACTGACACAGGGGTAGTGGGTGTGGCTCAGTGACAGAGGACTTGCTGGTATTCATGAGGCTCTGGGTTCCTTCCTCAGCACCACAAGAAAGGGGGAAAAAGAAGAAAGAAATGATAACTGGATCCTGCTGTGTCTGAAAAACTTCTTGCTATCAGTTGAGATTGCTCATTTCATCTCTGGATCCCAGCACCCAGCAGAGTGCCTGGGGTAGACCAGATGCCCAATCAACATTTGGGTGGAAGGATGGATGGATGGACAGATGGATGGATGCTATAAAGCCTGCTTCTGATTTAGGTAAGATGTCTGACTAGAAGAACCAGTCATGCAATCAGCTGAGAAAATGGTCAATATGGCATTCTGAATCAATGCCTTAATTGATGTAAGCTGGGGAAGGCAGAACACTTCCCTTTTGGAAGATGCCTAAGTGTAATTTTGAGTCCATCGTGGGAGCTGTACCAGAAAGATTCATTTAAGTTCGAGTTCACTTCTTGAGTACCAACCAAGCAGTAGGAACTAGAAATACAAAGGTGAATGAAGCATGATTTCTGATCTCCAGGAGATGGGTGCCCACTGAGAGCTATCTACATGGTGGGTATCTGTTAGGATTTTGATGACAAGAGCTCTGCTCCCATCAATTCTCCCTGTACATCAAAGTCACATTTACACAGCTGTGTCATCTGCAGAAAAACCTTACCTTCTCAAAGGCTGTTGCGATAAGTAATGCAAACAGCATGTGTAGTGCTCTCACCACAGGCGGGTCTCTCACAGGAGAGGAAGAGGAGGTATAAACGATGATTTGGGGAAATAAAGTCAGTTTCATCAACAATTACAAGAAGAGGTGTGCAAGTCTGGGTGAGGGGGAGACCAGAGCAGAACCCCACGGGATGCGCCTGATGACAGAAGTGAGGAGCTTCTCCAGGGAGAGTGAGGTCTCAGGGCCAGAAGCAATGACAGCACCACTCCTGGCTGTTCAGAATGCAGTGTCACCATGAGACAAGCTGCAGTTCCAAGAAGGATGACCATCCTAAGAGCCAGGATACCTATAGTCTGGCTGGTCTGTTTGGGTGCCCAGGAGGAGTCTGGGATAGGGAGGGATGACATGGGGAGGATTTCAGTTTAGGAATCAAAGGTCGGATAGAGCCAGTGTGTTGGTGCGTGTCTTCCAGGAGGCAACAGGCAACATGAAGGACAGCAATTGAGCCCTGGAGCACTTCAGTCAGGCAGGTGTGAAATAGAAATGCAGCCCATCCAGGGCGCCACATGAAGCCAGTGCAGTTGGCACATGCTGAGCAGAGCAGGGTGGTCTGGGGCAAGCTGAGGCTGTGTGGGACTGGGGAGTTTAGGTTTCAACCTTGACTGCTACAGGGCTTATATGGGGAGTGATGTGGCCCAAAGATATTTTGAAATCATCTTGTGAAACCTCTTGTGAAGAGGACAAAAGAAGCAGCAGGGGCCAGTGGGGCGGGAACTGCAGTGATCATGATAAGAGATAATGGTCTGGGGGAGAGAAGGGAGCAGCTTCCAGATGAATCCCAGAACATAAAGGGTTAGGACAGACAACTGCTGCCATAATGAGCTGGGCAAGGGGCAGAGGAGAAAGGCTGAGGACTGTCCCTAGGCTCCGCTCAAGTAATACAGAAATCAAGAGTGCTGGGAACAGAAACAACACCTGTAGCAGTGAGGGGGGAACAGGGTTAGGGTTAAAAATCAAGGCAAGATGCTTCTGGAAAACACTGAGACACCAGGTACAGAGTTCAGACACGGAGTTCCATGTGGGAGGTCTGTGAAGTAAGCCATGCGCATCATCAAGGGAAAGACGTCTGTCTCATCATGGGAATGCAGGGGGCTTCCCAGGAAGAGATGCACAGAGCAGGGAGTGTCATGTAGGAGAGCATGTAACATGCATGGGGACCATCAGAGAAGGGGATGGGGTGGCCAGGGAGGAATGGCTACTGAGGCTGGAGGAAAGCCAGGGGAGGCAATCCTGGAAGGAAGCTATTTAATGAAAGGGGTTTAGAGAGGGTGCTATGCTGCTGAGAGGTTGAGACAGGGGGCAAAGGACAATACTTGGTACCATGTCTATGCCAGTGAAAAGACCCCAAAGATTGAACCATTGCTGCTGTGAACTTGCAGATCAGCCTATGGGAGGTATCATCACACCTTCCAAGTGCACCCTGGGGATGGTACTGTCCCACAGCATCTCTGCTCAGGGCAGCCTGTGTCCAGGGCCATTCTCTTGGCCTGGTCCCCAAATCCAGGTCCATACAAGAGTCCTCTCAGTGATGACTGCCACACCCTGCCCTCTGCCCTGCTTCCAGCCCACGTGGTCTTTTCTCTTCCTGAAGTACAAGCTGCACTTCCCCCTTACAACCATAGGCACCGTAACATTCCTCTGGTTGCCGTGGGACTGGAACAGTAGTAAAGGTTAGGGACGCTAAGGGAACACTGAGAAACCTGATTGCCGTTCAGGACAAGTTTTGTTTCTTACTTACTGTTTTCAGACAGTTCCACAATGTAGTAAAGAACAGGGCTGTTTCCATCGAAGGGCCGGACCCAGGAGAGCACCACGGCATGGCTGCGGGAGCTCAAGCTGGCCAGGAGGTTCTGAGGTGAGTGAGGCAGCTCACTTGAACCGGAAGGAGAAAGAACAAGAAGAAGGTTTTCATGTGAGACCAATGGTTAGCCTGGGCGCTCACTGTGGAGAGTCCTGGGGTGCAATGTTTGTGAACAGAGAACATAAAATATGTCCCAGACACAAATACTCCTCATCCCTCCCTCTCCCCCAAAAAGGAACAAAGACCAACTCCACCACGCACAGGGCCATTTTGTTTTCTGAACATAATTTGATGTAATCCCTATGGAACCGAAACAACAAATGACATTGTAACTTAAATGAAGTGGTGTGTGTGCACATTTTCACACAGTATATTATTGAATAAAGAAAACTTGGTCAACAATTTGTTTTCACAACTAGAAGCTGGTAATGGAAATGCAGTAAACCATATAAGCAGGAAAAACCCTGGTAGATATGACTTAATGTGAAAATTTTCCACACTAGCCATTTGGAATTAGTATTGAAAATGCCCATCTGCATTCTTAGACAAACAGAGTCGCTTCATTTATTGACAGCATGAGGTTATATTGTCATTCTGTCTTCTGTTGGATAATGGGGGTTTGGGGGAAGCACTTAAAAGGAAATGTGGTGAAAACACTAACTAGAATCCCATGGAAATGGTAAATAACACATCAGCAAGGCCATAAAATGGAAATGCAATGAAAGCAAATAAATTCCAAAAAGAAGTTACTTAAAAAAAAAAAGAAGGTTTTACTGGGATTTACTGGTGACAAATTTGCACACTCGACTGTGCTGTTTCTCCCAGCAACTGGCTTTCAACCTTGAAGTCACGAGTTCGCCATGCCCAGTGTTTAACCTTGACGACCCATGGTCTGGGAGCAGGACCTGCTCTGGGGTGGTACAGGTTGGCTGCCACTTCTGCAGATGTTGTCAGGCAGTGCCCGGGAAAGGTGCTGAGCACGGCCCATTTCACCCACTGGCTGTCTTAGGGTTTCCCTGACACAACAGTTACTGCCGAACCACATGGGTCAGGATAGAAAGCCATGATTATTCTTGATATTTTTTATTTTAAAAATGGACTCATTATACTTTAAAATTTGTTAAGCTGTTTTGGGTTTTCAGCTACCTAAGAAGCACAGCTCTCTCTAAGCTCTGCACACCATTTATAACAAAGCTATATTTCTCATGTAGACTGCAAGTGCATTGTACGTAAGCACAGTAAGGCAGAAACCTCAGCCTGAAATGTTGCTTGCTTTCTTCTTAACTGTGAATTGTTTTAAATCAGAGAAAGGGCTGTTATTTCTAGTTGAGTTCTCCAATAACTAAACCTCCATTAGATTTCTAATAAAGACCAACATCAAGGAAGTGCTAGGATAAAAATATCTGTTCTACACCTTTCCCAGTGCCATTTCCTATTTTCTCCCCTAATCTGAATTGGCTTGTAACTAAACCAAAGTTGTAGAAATAGTCCATCTGAAATAGTCACGAATAAGCTTGAACAGATATCTCCACATAAGACTCCTGAATAACAGAGCATTTGTCTGGTCTAGGTTGGAGTCTCTAGAGGGGCACAACAGTCTGTTACCAGTAGTGGGCCCCTGAGACACACCTAAATGTATGCTTATAAGGTGACTTGAGGTCCCCCCAGTGTTCCAGGATGGGTTCTGGCCATGCTGCAAAGACCAGCCCTGTGATTAGAGGGTAGGGGTTCCAGCTAGTGTCATCTGCCCAACCTTCTGGCCTCCAGGGTGTGTGTGTGCAGTGGGGTGGTGGAGACTGAGTCAACCATGCACGAAGAAAAACTTGACCCAGAAGCTCAGCTGAGCTTTCCTGGATGGTAATCACAGGTCAATGCATCCTGATCACAGGGAAGCTTCAAGGTTGGCACCCTCCCTACCCTGCTTCCTGCTCTGTTCATTTGCCTGATCCTGATTTTTTTCCTTTATCACACAACTATATTCATAAATAGAGAAATTTCCTGAGCTCTGTGTAGGGAATTTGAACCTGAGAGTATAGTGGGAAGTTTCAGATTTTAGTGAGTTGATGAGAAGAGTGTGTCCTGGAGGCCCTGAGCTTGAAGCCAGTGCCTAAAGCTGGGGTGTCTTACTGTGGACTGTGCCCCAGCCTTGTGAGGTCTGTGCTAAATCCAAGTACACCTTGTCAGTGTAAAGACTCTCCAAAATGGAAGGATTGCTGGCATGTGGAACAACGAAGAAGATGAGGAGGGCTGGCCGGTGTTCCAGGTCATTTTCCATGTGGACACTGCTGGTGCTCCAAGAGGCTCCCTGCAGCAGATGCATGTGCCCCTAAGTCTCAGCTCAGATGCAGCATCCACACCAGATCCCCATGGACAAAATGAGCCCTGCGAACTCATGAGTGGCATTTTACGACAAGACAGGAAATAACTCCAATTACATATTCTGGAGGGATTAACAATGGGGGCTGACAATGAATCATGAATCATTTCCCACCAAAATGAGAGTTTTTATTCTCCCACCCTTTCCAGCTGAAGGCATGCATGGAAATGCTCAGTCTTACAGGTGACTGGACAGCTCTCTGATTGTGCCCCAGGTGCACTCACTTACTGAGAGGCCACTAGCTGAGCTTGCTCATCATCCAGGGTCAGCTCAAAGTCACTGCAATATGCTCTTGTACGTCCCCCTGCATATCTCAGAGCTTGCATGATGTCACTTAGGGTGTGACTGTAGTTAGTGTGGTTTCTGATTTCCTGCCACCTGGCAGCTCAGAAGCGATTGATAAAAAGGCAACAGGTCTGCCAGGAGGGACACTGAGCCACAATGATGTAGCCCAAAGCCTGACCTTAGGGATTAAAAACCATTTTAAAAATGAGATTTAAAGCCAGGACTGGTGGTACACATCTATAATCCCAGCAACTCAGGAGGCTGAGGTAGGAGGATTGCCAATTTTGAGGCCAGCCTCAGCCATCTAGTAAGACCCTCTCTCAAAATGAAATAAAATGGACTGGGGGTGTAGCTCAGTGGTTGAGTGACTCTGGGTTCAATTACCAGTACTGAAAAAAAAAAGACTTAAAAAAGTTCTTAAAAGAACTTAAAAGTTGGGGTGCTCAGCAGTATCATGCTTGCCCGGCATGTGTGAGTACCTGGCTTCAAACCTCAGCATCACATACACAACTAAGTGTCAGAGCAATGAAAACCAGGTGAGAAACTACCTAAAATTGATTCTCTCTCTCACTCTCCCTCTCTTAAAATTTTTTTTTAAAGTTAAGTCTTGAGACATTCAGTGTGGGAACTGAAAACTACAAGCCCAGTGGTACCTGACAACACTGCCGCCACATGCACTGGAAATCATGGAGCTCTGATCCACCAGGTCTTGGCTCAGCCAGAGCCTGTCTGACAGCCCAAGGGAAGGTGTGGCTTTCACACATATCACAGGACTCAGAATTGGAAAGAGAGTTCTTTTTCCTGGTTCTAGCCCCTACCCTGTGGGAACAGTTCTGCTGTCATTTCTCCTATGTCCAACAATACCTGTTTAGACATGCAAAGAGCTTGTTAATAGACACTGAAAACATAAACCATTCTTTTAAGTAAGTTCCGGCTATCTTGTGAAATTCCTGACTTGCCTATCAGCAATGGATAAATGAGACTCTAATATATTCTGAATCTATCTCAGAAAATCTTACCTAATAGGAGAAGATTGCATCCAGGCATTTCTCTGCCAACTTTGAAAGGAGATAAACGATTAGCAGTGACTTATGGACAGTGATACCCAGACGGGGAACAAACGGAGGCCATCGGGAAATTGAGAATAATGGAAATGGAGCCAAGTGCTGAGTCACTTTGCAAGGAAATGGGGCAAATCACTACCAGGCAAATTATCCCACAGTGACGTCAGAGATTAACAAAAGCACAAACCCAGACTATACGGGAAGGAGGCTGTGTGTGCGTGTGCGTGTGTGTGAGCATGCGTGTGTGTGTGTGTGTGTGTGTGTGTGTGTGTGAGAGAGAGAGAGAGACAGAGAAATAGTTGTGAGGACAAGAGAGAGCAATTGGTGAAACTCTGGCTGCGGGGGAACTGCTGGGGCAGAGAGGATCAGGTAGGTATTTTTCTGTATAAAAAGCATTGCCCCTTTGATGCACAAATGATGACTTGGTCAAACTCATCTTCTTCAGCTCTGCTCTGAGGAGGAAGATGATGGGGCCTGATAACTTAAATTGTCCACTCATTATGGCTTTGTCAGAGAGAAACCTCTCCCACTGCCTCAGGGTCAGAGTCTTCAAGTCAGCTCTATAAATTAGGCTTTCTCTGTACTCCAGGATCATAAGAATTAGCCTCTGATTTCAGGAGGAGGGAAGCAATGCTAATTGGGGTTTGAAATGGCTGAACAATTAATCAATCCATAAAGCCTTAGGAGCCTGGTCCTGTTAGTGTGCTCAACAGGCAAGTTGCTCTCAGGGATATAGAATCATCCTAGGAACCAGCAGCCCCTGCCCGTATGGCACCAGCAAACTAAAGGGAAAGGCATAAGTAAAACCAGGGGGTGATGCGTTTATGATGACCTGAGCTCTTGTTTTACAGGATACATCACAGAACCATCTGGAATTTTAGAAGCCCCTTCTCTTGGACAGTGATTAAAGCCAAGCCCATGGAAACTGTAAGTTAGTCCTGCTGGGTGTGTAAAACAGACCCACCTTTTAAACTTAGTAGGGTTAGCCTCACTCAGACATTCCCTGGCACCTACTACATGAGTGGCACTGTGGGAGGCACCCAAGGTTGCACAGCAGACACCTCTGACCAGCTGACGGTCATGGGGATGTGGTAAAAAATAACTCCCTGGGCTGCAGCGATGGCTCAGCAGCTGGGGTGCTTGCTCGACATGTGAGGACCCAGTTCAAACTCCAGTACCACATATACAACTAATGTCAGAGAAAAAGGACTGGATTAAAAAAAAAAAAAAGATCCTGAGGCTGCAGAGTCTACGATGCAGGGGTGGAGCGGAAGCAGAATGGCTGTGATCCTTTGAGGGCTCCTCCTTAGCCCCTCAGGGGAGAGGTGTCCCCGCTAAGCTGGCTTAACTAGAGGGAAAGCTTCTGCTGGAAAACTAACTCCAGGGTGAACAAGCATGAGGACACAGCAATGGACAGTCTACTTTTGAAAAGCTCACTTCTAATGATCCTAATTTCTATTTTTAGCAAAGTGGATTTTAGCTGAAGTCAAGAGGGAAGGGGAACAGGCTTTCAGGTCTTTGAAGGACTCTGTTTAGCCATAAGTACCTCTGAGTCCCTTCTGGAATATAAGATTGGTTTCTTCTTCCTGTTTTTTTTTTTTAATCTTGCCCTCAGAGTAAATCATGGAAGTGTTACAAAGACTGACCTGAAAGTTCCCTTAGAAGTACCAAATGCCCCACAATCATGGATTATTATTATCATTTTCACTGTCATCACTGATGTTGTAGAGACTCAAGACTTGTTTGGATCTAAAGGTGCACAACTGTCTCGATTCATTCATAACTGAGAAGCAGTGTTTACAACACCAACAACTTACAAGGACCAATGGCTTTCCTAATCAGTTCTGCAACCAGTGCTACGTAAATTGGTTTGAATCATAAATCTGCAAATATTTCTATATTTAGAGATGAGGTGTTTTACCACTGCAGAAAACCTATTATTTTATACATACAGCAACATTTGCTGAAAAATGTATTTTACTTAGAGGAAATCAAATAAGCAAATAGTAGGGAAGATATGTAAATCAGTAGAACATAAAATTGTGCAGAATAAAAAGAATGTGCATATTGGAAGTATGCAATTTGGCTTCTGCTGACAGTCTTTATGAACTGCTAACACTTATTTATTTGATACCAACAATGGATGATCTAAGAGTTCTCAAAGGTAATTTTAAAATTGTGAATAGCAGAGGATTATATGAATTCACTGGCTATGTCCTCCAATATCATAAAACAAAGCCCTGATCTGAGACCTGGAAGGAAGGAGGAAAGGTTCAGCACAGATGGACAAGGGCATCTGATAGGGTGATGGGAGCTCATGTGATTATTCACGGGGGGAGCTTAGGGCACATGCACATGAAAGGTAAAAAGGGGAATCAGAAAGCAGCAAACCAGTGACCCAAAACAAGCACACATTAATCCATGCATTCAGTCAACTGACCAGCACATATTTATTAAGTACCTGTTATGTACCAGACACTGTGTCAGGCACCAGGACGCAAAACTGCACCATTGAGGTGCTTCCGGATGGGAAGGAATCAAGAGGGTAGGCTCATTCCTCCCAGTGTGATACATGCTACCAGTTGAGGGAGGTGGACCAAGTGCTGGGGAGAACTGTAGGCACCTGTGTGTGAATGGCAGGAAGTGATGCTGCGGGGGAACCCAAAAGGATGCATAAGCAGGAGCCCTTCAGGTGATGCCAGAGAACACAGCTAGGCTATGCAGGCATCAGGTGACAGGGCCAGCTGATGGGGCTGGGGGAACAGGGAAAACACTGGAGTTGGTGGCTCCAGTGCTGATGGCCCAAGTAAAGGAGACATTGGCTGTCCAAAGCTCGGAACCCTTGTGTGCCCCATGGGGCTGCTGCTGATCTAAGCAGGGTGACCTGTGCTCTGTACAGCGTCTACTCTCTAAGGAGAAAAGGATCATCTTGGAGTTTTCAGATGCTGAAGGTGCAGTGGCATGCTTTGAACCTTTTGAACTCCTCAGTAGGTTAGGGCAAGCTCGTTCTTGCCCACTCATTCACACATGTGGCAGGCAGAAGGCTGTGTGCATACATAGCTTTAGCCAGCACCGTTTTCCTTCTTAATCCCCTCACCTGGCATCTAGGGGTTCAAAGACAAATGAGACATGTGTACCCAAACCGTTCCAAAGCTATTTTTAGGGAACGATTTCTGTATACAGAATCCTTCCCAGATCAAGGTGGATAGTCTATAAAAATATCTCACACAAATGCCTTTTCCTGATGGACCAACTTGTCCAACAGTGGCCAGGGATGAACAGGTGGGTGTATCATGGATGTGTGGGTGTGTCACCTGCGCGGGCTGCTGCCCTGACAATGGTGATGCTTTGGTTCTTTATTTTTAGGTTTTATTTTTTGTACTCATGTGCTCAGGGAATGTCTGGGAGTGCATGGTTTTTAAAAGCAAATAAATTCACATTGGAAAAAGTGAAACTGTCAGCAGGCAGTTAATTTTCCCATTCCATGTGTGGAAAGGGAGATGAGGAAAGAAAATGTGCAGAGAAGATCAGTGGTTCCCATCTGCGCCCCTGGAACCCCCAGGAAGGTCTGGGCTGGAAGTAATGGGCAGCTGTTTGTTATTTTCAGGATTTAAAAGACTTAGTGGAAAGTATCGGTTCACCCACAGAGAGGCAGCTGGGACAAACTTAGGCTCGCAGGCTGACCCTGACATTTCTCTCAGATCAGAAGCTCCAGTGGGCAGTCAGATGGAAAAATAAACTCACTGCTGCTTAACTGCAGTGTGGCAAACAGCCTACCCCACTATGCTTCTGTAGGACAAACATGACAAAGGATCAATGGGGATGATAACTTACGGTCAGATCACGTGCACCAAGAATACAACATTTTAACTTTGAAGTTACAAAAAATAAAAAAAAATCCCCCCAACCTTGTCAATGCACATGGCTGTAGCGTATGACATGTTGGCCTAGGACACTGACTTGGGACCACCTGGGCCTATATGTTAAGTGTAGTTGCTTGAGAGGTGCTGGCTGAGGGCAGCAATCAGCAATGCAGATGGCAAGGAGCTGGTTAACACCGTTGGTGGCACTCACATCACTTCCAGCCGGGCTGTTCTGGAATCGTTCCCTCCCTCAGATATGATTTCGCAAGTGTAGTCCCCGATGTCACCTGACCACGTCTGGCTAATGAGGAGGGACCCATCCTTCTCCACCACAATTCTAGAACTCCCAGATGGAGTGATGACCACATTGTCTTTCTTCCATATGTAGCTGTGGGCCAAGAAAAGAGTCTTCAGTTATAAAACTCTCAGGAGCAGGAGCAGGGGTCATTTCTTGTCTGTTAAATAGCAACAACTGGCAACCTTGAAAATATACCAAAGATGACTGAAGTGTGCTATTTAAAAGGGTGAATTTTATAGCTTTCGAATTATACCTAAAAGAAAAAAAGAAGAAAAATAAAAGCACGCACCTGCAGGACAACAGTGCCCTCTGAACAGAAGGCAATGACTGTTAAGACTATTTAAAAATTCCAGAGTGGGCTGGATATGGTACATGCACTTGTAATCCCAGTGACTTGGGAGGCTGA
This sequence comes from Aplodontia rufa, assembly GCA_004027875.1. Taxonomy (NCBI): domain Eukaryota; kingdom Metazoa; phylum Chordata; class Mammalia; order Rodentia; family Aplodontiidae; genus Aplodontia; species Aplodontia rufa. The sequence goes on along the minus strand of PVKS010005139.1, from coordinate 29,454 downwards.
GGCAGGAGGATTGCAAGTGCCAGCCTAGAAAACTTAGCTAGACCCTATCTTAAAATAAAATAATAAAAAGTAAAAGCTTTGGGAATGTAAATCAGTGGTAAAGTGCCCTTGAGGGTTCAAGGGCACTTGATACTGCCCCCCAAAAAGTGGGGGTGGGGTGGGGTGGGTCAGGAGTTGGGGATATAGCTCAGTGGTAGAACACCTGCCTAGCATGTAAGAGGTCCTAGGATCAATTCCCAGTTCCAGGAAAAAATAAATCCCAAGAGTGGAATTACCCAAACCCTAAAACCCAAAAGTTACATCTCATAAACATATTTAAACATATTTTCTCCAAATTCCCACCATTCTGGCAGATGGTCCTTAAAACTGCATTTCTTTCTCATTTAGTCTTCAAGTTTTATCCCATTTTTCTTTTCAAATATAGAATCAATTAGAAGCCCTGTGCAGTCTTTTGATGTCCCTGGGTAGGGTCACTATTCACTGCTAAATGAGATGAAAAGTGCTGTTCCCCTCCCCACAGAATAATTTGATCAGATTTTCAAAATGTACCCAGTTATTTTTAAAGATTTTGTATTGACAGAGAATTAATATTTGCAGATTTCTCATCTGAAATTACTCTGAAACAGAACAGGACAGATTCCACAAGAAGAGAATGGAGAGATGGACTCCTGGGGCAGAAAAATCCCCGAATAAGGGGGAGCAATCCAGGTCTTTCTTGGGAAGTTGCCTCCCATTTAATCAAAGCTACAAGAAAACCACACACATCCAAGGGGTTTCTCTTTAAGCTCTCAGTAGCGGAAAGCCAGTCTATTTGTTCTTCATTCTCTGGAATCACATTCCAAGTCGTTTAGAATGAATGGATTCTTTTCTAGGCATGATAATGATTCTAAGTCAGCCTCCAAGGATTCACTGGGTAATCTTTAACTCGCTAGTTTCTGTTTGTTCATTTTGTTTTGCATTTAGCATTCCTGAGGTTAAACCAAACTTATTTTGAGCCCTTGGGATCTCCAAAGAGCCAGGTGGAGATGTGGAAATTTCTGATTTGCCAACACCTGCCCACAAGAGTGAGAGAACCCAGTTAGCAGTGTATGTGTGAAGAGGCATCCTCTCTGCTCAGAGAGAAATGTCCCAGGAAGCAGGCAGGAATCTTGACTCCACCACTTTGGCCAACTACATGGGGCTAAGGCAGGAGTGACAATACTAAGATGCCTGTATTTCTTTCTTGATTTATATTCAATGCTGATTTTGAAAATTAATAAACTATTCTGTAAGGGAGGCTCTTTGGGAAAAAAGCTCACCACTGAGGGCCACCTGTAAGTAGCCATGCACCTACCTGGAGGGCCATGATTTTCATCACCTGATGGGAAGAGACAATTACTTTTGCGAACTGTCCTCTAGTTTCCTTCTTTACTTACTTTCCTCTCGTGCCTTAGAAAATCATGGCTGCCTCTCTTCTAAGTGCAGGTTTCCCTTGCTCCCCATGGCACAAGGAAACCATCCTTGGGGTTGAGAAAACCCCTCTGGAGAATTGCAGAGTCTCCGTGTAAACACCACTAAAATCCTATTCGATCCCTCTGGATTTTTCTCTCATTAAGTATCAGCTGCTGACAAGTACGTTTTACAGATAGTGTATTAACCTTGGCAGAAAAATCATGAAAAGCTGTATTGAAGTCATGAAGTGGAACACAGCTCACTGTAAATAATACATAATGCTGGAGTGGAAAATGGGCTTCGTGTGATCAATGACGGAGTCGTGACCATAAGATGCCATAATCAGGGATCTGCTGCTGAAATCAAATTCCTCCAAATTCTTCCTCCTCATTTCAACCCCACTTTACAAGCTCACAGAATATTAATGAATCCCAAAGTATCAGAACTGAGGGAACAGACCGGAGAGAGATCCGGGGGTCGTGAGTGGCTCCACAGTGCAGCGTGGCTGTTGTCCCCTTAATCACCACTTGGTCCTTGGGAGGATGAACGATGGACGTTCGATCTGAAATAACACGAGACACAGCTCGAATGAAATTACAAGGTTGAGAGTCTTAGCCCTTAGGGGGATAATGAATTGGTCACCTGACATCAAAACCTTCAAGTTTTCTCTCATCTTGGCAAAATAAGATTAAACACAAGCACTTATTTTCAGGGAACTGAAAATAAGCCTTCCCCATTGCAGCAAAGTCCATCAGCCCCGCCCCCCTTCTATGTCACCATGGATCCTCCAAAGCCTGTAGCAGAGAGTGAGCATGGAAGAGCCTGGCAGGTGCCTATTAGGTTCTACGCTCTTGGTTAAAAATCCGCATTCTTTTGCACGATAATCACTGTTTCAGCAATTTCTAATGTTTCCATAGCATATGTTGACTTTGCAAAGGATTTTTGCTTATGTTAATTTATTTAAGCCTCACAACCATCTTGTTTAGGCTGTAATATAATTATTCCCAGTTTTCAGAAATGAAAATGGATACTCAGAAACACCTTGACCTGCCCCAAACCACAGTTCACCAGGGGCTCATCAGCAATGTCCAGACCTGCAGCCTCCAAGCTCCCCAGCTGACCCAGAGAATGCCAGCCTCCCTGCAGATGGCCCGTGTTGTGTGTTCCTGCACCACACACCTCTTAGAGGGATGTTGCTCCAGTCCCATGCACAGGGCCTGGAACTTGGGAGTCATAAGGCTCAGTTCAAGGCCCAACATGACTGATTTTTACCAGTGCATGAAGAAAAATGTTTGAATCATATTTTTCTTGTCTACGAAAGGACCTGCTACTGTCGCTAACAGTTACAGATTAACATAGCTAATGTAGGTTGAAAATGCTCTGTAGGAGCCAGACATGGTGAAATACACCTGAGTCCTCAGCTACTGAGCTACTGAAGCAAGAGAATGGCTTGAGGCCAAGAGTTGAGATCAGCCTGGGCAACACTGTGTGACCCTATCTTCCCTGCCCCTCAAAAGCTCTGTAGCCCAGCAAAGCGGTATATCAATCATTTTAGTACAGTTATAATTTTGAATCTTAGCAGATCCACAAAACTTTTTAGTGAGTGATCTACAGAGATTCAGACCTTATTTTTCATGAGCTTCTGAATGTATGGTTAGTTTTTAGCAAAGCATGATGAATAAGTGATTGACTATAATCACCAAATGGAACAAAACCTCTTTTTCAGTACTTGCCAACACGTGGCAATTTGGACTAACTTCCTTTAAGCTCTTGGTGCTTTTAGAACACTGAAACAATTAGAAAAGGGTCATTTTTCAAAGTGGACACTAGCTACATGAGAGAAAGTGCTAAACAAATATGAAATGAAGCATAGTGACTTTTATTTAAGGATGGCATTTCAGCAAATTCTTCACTCCAATGAGTTAAACTTTCCGTCTTCATTAGCCTTATGAAAACTGGTTGGTGAGTACTGTCTTTTTCTTTCTTGAACAATGAGTTTTCATTGACATATATTTGGATGAAGAAGAAGCAGAAAGAACTCTGGCAGTTGAAGTTGGGGATTTGGTACTCCACTTCCTCTGTTTCAGAATGCAATTTATCCTGCATCTCAGAAACTAGTGTCATGGATAAAACAAGAATGATAAAAGCTGGAGAAACAATAAAGATTTCCTTCCACTACACTCCTAATATGCAAGAAACATTCATATTTAATGTACTGGGAATATAGCTGATCATAAGACAATACAGAAAAATATGCTGTCTCTAGGATTTTAATTCTTGAATCACTTTTCTTATAAAATGGTTATAAAATTAACCAACACATCAATTTTGTTATTTGAGCTAGTTGGGCATAATATTCTTACTCTACTGACTTTTGAAAAGTCAATCTTTTCTATCTCTTGAAACATCCCTGTTAAGTCTTGAATACATCTTTTAATTATTCTTTTATAAACTGAAAAATTAATTACTCAACAGACTTCTGTAAATTAGCGGTAAAAATAATCATTCTCTTCTGATTAAATGAGAAAGTCCAAGGGCACACTGATGTTCCAGTGGCAGAGACAGCATGATGATTAAGCATGATTAATGGAAGATTCACAACGACTGTGTCCTTACTCCACACGGTGAGTGTTGCGGACGCATCCAGAGACCCCTCAGTGTTGGCTGCGTAGCAGGTATAGTTGCCAGCATCCTGGATGAACACAGGGGTTATCTGCAGACCTCCAGACTCCAGCAGCATGAACCTAGGAATCCGGACAGAGCCACTGGCCAAAATGTGGCTTCCTGAAGAATAGTAGGGAAAACAGGAATGTTAAGAGCCATAAACCTTGAAAGAAAAGAAAAAAGTGGTTAGGCAGTAACCAGGAAAATAACTTAAGGAAACAATCAGAGTAAAGTGAAAATTTCATGTACAAAAGTAGTTTTCTCAGCATTACTTAGAATCACGGAAACCAAGAACATCCTAATTATCCAACATTGAGAGAGTTGCTTAAACAAATTATGATTTGTGTATGTGATTATTATCTTTGGGTGACTAGCTTTTGTGTTTTTGTACACATATGCATGTGAAAAGTTTCTATATAAAGCTGCTATTATGTTCAAGATCAAGAAAGAAAAAAAATACATATAATAAAAGAAGAACCCCTCTTGCTATTGCCCTGCAGTTTCCCAGGTTCTTACAAGCCATTCCTGAGTCTGTGACCTACACCTCTGAGGGTGACGATGCTACCGTGCAGCTTTCTGGTTGCATGGACCAGAGGTAACTTCTGCAGTTTCTCCCAAATCAGTCCACCAAGAATGATTTGTTAAGCTACATCAATCAAGACAGTACAACACAGACTCGTTAAGACGGGCTTTGTGCTGGTCATTTAGTGATGTGTGTGTTAACTTGTAGAAGAGGCTGTGGGGACTATAAAGACAACTGTGATGTGACAACAGTTTTCAAAGGAACTAAAATACAGTTGAAATTAAGCTTCACAGGTCAAACTGGGGAAGGTAAAAAATAAAATGGGGCATCATTCCTAATTTTGAATATTACAAAGATTAACTCCTTCCTTCCGTGTATAGGAAATTGAGTCCTAGCAGAATTACTTCAAATCTAATACTTAATATTTTAAAGAGCTCCAAGGGGCCAAAGGCACTCTAGGAGGGTTTATTATTGTTTAATGTCTGTTTCCTTTTCTGGACGCAGGGCTTTTTACTGTTCTATTCACCCTATTTCCCCTGGCATCTAGCACCTGGTAGGGACATTCACTAAATGGTTAATCTTCACTGGATGAATTTGTGGATGCATGAGAGTGAAAAGAGCAAATGCAACCGCTGACTCAATGGCTTATCTTCTACGACAGCCATGCTGTTCAGGAAGCGGAAGCTACATGCCTGTCTTCCACGTGATAGCGGGTTTGGGAGCCCCAGACACCTCACACCGAAGAACAGCTGTCATCCCGTCAGTAATGGTGGTGTCTACTGGACGCTGGATGAAAGCTGGAGCGACATCTGTGGAGAGAAATTGAACAGAGGGTGGTCAGCACATTGTCCCTGGTGGAGGGTGACACAGCCCTGTAGGCCCACTGCAGAGAGCAGAAAGATGAAACATGAAACCTTTCAGGAGCCAGTTCCGGCCCCCCTCACGGTCCTCCCAGGGATTCCTTGCCTTTGTTTACAACCTAAGGGAAATGGATGCACAAGCTTCAAGTTCAGGGGCCAGCAAGAGCACTTTCGGGTGAACACTAAAGCAAGAACTCAGGGTTTATCATCATGGGAACCACTTTAATTTCAATTCAATTGAATTTCCAGTCCAACCCTCCTGAGAACCCTGTAGACAGGGCTGGTTGGTCCCACGTGTACAGCTGAGAGAACTCCGGCTGAGACACACTGGATGAGCATCCTGGGGTAGCTCAAATCTACTTCCCAGGCCTCTCACGGCAGCAGGGTTTGGCCAACTACAAACAGTGGGCCACTCCAGCCAGTTCTCTGTTTTTGTAAACAAAGGTTTATTGGAACAGCCACCCCACTCCTTCTGCACTGTCTGCAGTAGGGCCATGCTGGTCACTGCTGCAGAGCTGACTTGTGGCAACAGACACCATGTCCCTCAAGGCCTCAAATATTTACTATAAGGCCCTTTATAGGAAAACAAAACAAAACAACCTAAAACATTAAAAAAATAAAAACCCAAAAATTAAAAGACAAAAACCTGGCTGATCCCTGCCCCAGAACTCCTGGCCACAGTTTCAAGGTAGGCTCTAATTGATCAAAACTCTGTTTCTGGCTTAAGCACCCAATATTACTTCTACTGCTTGAAGCTATATTGATTGGCTTGCTGTGCTCTAAAATGAAGGACAAATTGGACCTCTGGGGCAAAGGGCAAGGAAATGACCCCCTGTTTACCAAAATACACATATGGATCTTTAGAAATTTTGCCCATCTCTTCATAAGCCCTGACTGGTGACCGCCAACAGCCAAACACACAAGCATCGATTGGTTTTCTCAATGGCTCTCACACTTGAGGACATCAGCACTTTGCCTCCCAAAAGGGCAACAGGAAAGGTATAATTCCATAATCACTAAATTCTACTTCATTTTAGAAGAACAATATTACGACTGTGGGAGATTAGAAAGAAAACCCACAGATACAATGGAAACCTTTACCTTTATTTTATTTTTCAAAGACAGAGTGCCAAGGTATTTCTGTTAATGGGATAATAAAAGAAACTCACAAAAGAACTGTAATTGTTCAATAAAACTAAAATAGAAAATGAACATAAAAAAATAGAAAAAAGATCAAAAGAAAAAGATTAGTAGGAGTGAGCTATTCACTAGAAAGTTCTTCTGATTCTGCCCAGAAAAATGGGGAATGTTTCCTAGAGCAGAGGGCTCAGTGCTGGGAAGACAGAGGCTCACAAAGACAGGGCAGGGGCCAGGCTCAGGGAGGGCACAGAGGGCACCAGCAGTGTCCTCACTGTTCATGGGCAGCAGACTTTCCCAGCGACCCGTCAGGACTGAAGTGTGCCTGAATTATGGTCATCATGCCACAGGCCTGCTGCACCCAGCCCAGGGGCTTCAGGGAGGTCACTATTCTGTGTGTGTCACTGGGAGCAAAGGTCCAGGCTTTGCTGGTGGGCAGTACTTACTGGTCACATCCAGGTAGGTATGGGTCTGGATCTCCCCTCCTTCATTACTAGCAAAGCACTGGAAGATTCCAGAATCCTCTGGACACAGTTTCTGAATGCGCAGGACTCCACTGGAAAGCACCATGTACCGAGGGTTCTGGAGCTTGCTGATGGAGACGGCATCCTTGTACCACTGGAGAGTGGGAAGAGGAACCCCTAGGTAGGAGTGGAAGGAAACGAGCATTTAGAAAATCAAGCTCCAGGAAGTCCTCACCAGGACTGAGACCAGACTGTCTCGAAGGCTACAGGACAGCATTTTCATAGGCATTTTCTCTTCTCCTCATCCTCCCACCCACCCTGTAAGGAGTGATTTTTCTCACCTGAAGAAACCTACACTAAGGAACTCTGGATGCCTGGCTGAGGGTCCTTCCAGGCTCCGCCTGAACCTGCATGAGTGTGTGCTCTTGTTTGGAAGGAAAGATCCACCTGTGCCTGACCTGAGGCTCTCATCTGGGATGGAGACGACGGGCTCTGGTTCTGCCCCTGCACAGAAGGCTCAGGCAGGGTCATGAGAGCAGCACGTGACTCACATCCTGTCCTGGGCAGAGCACTTTGTCCCCTCCCACATGGGTAAGGAAATAATGTCTATGACTTGAAAAGGTGCGAAGATAAACATTCATACGTGAAACCTTCCCAGCACAGTGAGTGCTCAACGGGTTGCATTACTGCCCACAGGCAGCACCGCAGTGATGCGAGTGATAGCCACGATTCACACACCCTCTATCCACAGGGTTGATCCCACCGAACTGAACGGAATTCTACTGTTCTGGGAGCAATTAGGTAACAAGCATATAGATGCATTTGGTTAGAGCTCATGGAAACACAGAGGTGTTCAGTTGTGGCTACAGAAAGAGCTGCCGTGGTTCAGAAGCCTGCCGGTACAACAGGCAGATATGAAAGAGGGGCTGTAGGCTGGCTCCATCCCTATTCCCCAAGAGCCCAGTGAGCTGAGAACATGGCAAAAGTGTAAGGTTAGATGGACAGGAGGGGAGGCCCAGGCTCGAAGTGCAGTGTTGCTCCTCCTTCCTCACTGCAGTGGTATTCAGAGGAAAGTAGGACCTTTACATACGAACTGGCTCCTAGGATTCTAGGCTTCCAGCTGGATGGGGATGAAGAGCTTGCATGCAGACCAATGAGGCTGCAGCCCCCACCAAATGCCAGCCAGCCAGCCCCACCTGAAGGAGGGGAGTTTGGGCTTGGGAAGGGTGCAGCTGAGGTCCTAGGACAAGTTCACAAGCCGCAGACCTTTGGCTGAAGATGAATAAGACTGTCAGCCTTAGAGCTGAGGATCTCCGTGGCTTGTCCTATTTGTGAATGTGGTCAGCATGGACGGTCCAGGTGCTAAGTGAAAGCTACCAGGCTGCATGGGGTAGTGCTGAGCAGGAAATGCTAGGCCCTTTTGGGGTGATACTGAGCAGGAAATGCTAGGCCCTTCTGGGAGTTTCTCTGGGTGGGCCTGGACATCAGGCAACAGAGGGGACTGCTTCCTTGGGGCCTCCCTGAGCTTTCTTGAAGTCGAGAGGGGTGGACAGGGTGCTTGGCAGGTGCCACATAGAGTGGACCAAACAACAGATAACAAAGTCCAGAGATACTAGGCATGGGAATGTCAGGAAATAGTCAGACCTAGTTCAAGATCTCAGGTGGCCTGCTCCTCAGTTTCCCTTAATGTGAAACAAATGAAAATAAAACCCATCTTGCCATGGTCCGAGGGAAGGTGCACCCACGCCTCCTTTGGAGATGCTGTGTGGAGAGTACAGGACGTCCAAAGTTAATGTCATGGACCCTTCAAGATCATGTGTTCTCAGAGGCTGTTCTTTGACCTAATTATGCTTCTTGTCACCTTTCATTAAATCACAAAATTAGAAAAAAAACTTCTACTTCAAGGGAGAAGCATAACAAATTCATAAAATCTCACACTGGCAGCTACACATGTGAGATTTCACGAAGAATCCCCACTTCTCGTGTTGCTGGAGTCTCACTGTTAAAATTAAAGAAGGCAGCAAGTTATACAATGGTGACAGCACTGAGACCTGTCTAGTACGTACTTAAAAGTCTTGATTGTGTAGAAATCATGCACAAAGGAGCATTCCCTTGTCTAAAGGGGAGTTTAAGATTGTCACTTATCGAAAAGTGGGTAGCTGGGCTGTTTCTGTTTGGGGGCAATTTAAGGTGATAAACAGAAGTCGTATCTCCTGCTGTAGCGCATGGTCTTGGCTCGGAGATGTAAGCGCTCTAAATATTTTATAGCTTTGCCTTCACAGAGTTGTCTTCAAGAAGCTGGCGTTTGTAGAAGGAGAACAATGCAGCCACAGTGAGGAAAATATTTCCTTTTAAAATTCATATTGCTCTGCTCTTGCCCTTTCTCCCCTCCCCTGCAGCTGTGTTAATGGAGCCAGAATCTAGAAGAGGAGTAGAGACCTGTTCAGCATCCACAGAGAGCTGGCCTGGAACAGCTGCTGCACACAGCACAGGACGACTGCTCTCTGCCTACACTGCCAACCCTGTTCAGAGCCCTCTTCAGAAATGCAGAATGATATGCACCCGGTTGCCAGGGCTCAACTCCCAGGGCAGCCAAGTGTCCAGGCAGGAGCATGCACTTCTAAGCAGATGGATGATGGCCTGGAGCATCTCCAGGACCATGTAGCCCCAGTGTTTAATGAGCAACTCCTACATGCCAGGTCAGGGCCGTGATTTTTATAAGCAGCATCTCATTGTCTCTGTGGCTCTAGGCACGTTATTTGACCTTACTTTCTAAGGCTCAGGTTTCATACGTGTACAGTGAGATAAAAATAAATCTCTTCTCATGGAGCCATTTAGAAAGTTTGCAAAATTGGTGGTAACCCTAATCCTCTGAGCAATAAGGGGGCAGAGGAAAATCCCCCCCCCCTCAAGATGGCCAGGTCTCAATAGAGAAAGATTTCTTGCAGGTGGCAGAACATAATCACAGGTTTTGTTAATGAATTTGCTTCTTCAGCCTGTCTCCCCAAGGTTTTGTGTGGGTCCCTGTGCTGCCTGGCGTGGTGGGCAGCAACAATTAAGGTGCATGGAGGAGGGCAAAGTCACCTGAACAACAAAGGAAGGATGGTCCAAAGCTCAGAAAGCAGAAAAATAGGAAAATTTCTGATTAAAAATGTCTAAAATGGTCTCCCTTCCTACTGGGTGGATGTGACTGCCAGCCCTGGACCCCATCACTGGTGAATAAGGATGTGTGTGCCCTGAGGCTTGGAAACACAGCACTTGCGGGGAGTCCACAGGGCATGCTGTGCTCCCCTCTGACTGGGATGGAGGGGTGAGGTCTTCTTTCTCAATCCCTGGGAGTAAATATTAGTGTGCCCCTTCCATAGATGAGGAAGCAAAAGCCTGGCAAGGTCAAGCACTTCCCCAAGGTCACAGGGACTAGTTACTAAATTTCTCCGGCACTCAGCAGTCGGTTCCCACGTTGGTGCTCGCTGTCTCCCTGGAGCGGTGCAAATCCTTGCCTGAACACTGTCACTGTCATTCTTTCGCACCATGGCTCTCTGTCCAGACACCACCCACACTCACCCATGGCTCGACACACGATGTCCACAGTTTCTTCCACTTCAACTAGAATCCGACTCTCAGGTTCAGCAGTAAAATACGGTGGCTCTTTAAATAACAAGAAAAAAAATCGATAGCCCCTAAGTAAAAGAAGGATATGTCAAGGACCACAACAGCCTCAAATAGTCTGAGCTCTATTTAAAAACTATTTCTAAGGAGGGATCTAGAGGGGAATCAATAATGTGGCTTATTCTTTACTCCCCCAAGAATCCAAATACTACTTATACGATCATTTAATTCTGAAAAATGCAATCATTCACATTTATATATGTATGTACATATATTCATTTATATCTGTTATAGGGGAAATATAGAAGGGTCAAGAGACTGGGGTGTGGGTGGTGTGGGGGTGATTCTGCATTAGGATCAGGGGCATATTATATTGTTACTACATATGCATTTATGATTGTATAAAAATTCAACTCCTTAGTAAAATTTTAAAAAATTTAAATTAAAATTCTGCCAACAAGAAAAAATAAATAAAAAATATTTCTAAAAACTTTGTCATTAGTCATCATCACACACACAAACCCAGGATCCAGTAAGCGGCAGCCAAAGGCAATTTATATTCCAAGGTTTCAGAAAGCAGGTTACTACTCAGGGCAATGGCTACTTTTCAGTTTATGGGCTTGGATCATGGAATATCTTAATTCACATTGTAGAAGGACCATCCCAAGAGAATCATAAAGGTTTATATTTACAGCACAGTATTTTATAGGATAGTTTGCTTCAGTATCTAGACAAAACACCAATTCATGAAGTATGTCAAATAAAGTGTCATCACAAGGCACCATCCTGAACCAGGCAGTGTGGCCTATTAACATGTTTCTTAAAGTCTTAGTAATTATTTTGCTCCAAAATATAGATTTAATCCTTCAGTGGAATGCAAAATAATAGCAAAGAGGAAAAAGAAAAGTAGAGGGTTCTCATAAATCTCTGACAGCAAGGGAATCCTTTGTCACTGTGCTTCCCTAGACTCTGCACTCGCCTGGGTAACGGAAGTCATGGCTGTATTAAACAATGAATTTCCTCGGAGAGTAAACTGCAATATTTGTCTCAGTTTATTCAGCAGAAATTCAACAGAGGCATGGTCAAAGTCTGGGAGTATTCAGATGGTGACGATTTCATTATCGTGATAATAAAAAGCTGGTGCATCCACATTCTGCGTGATAATTAGTGTCTGGGGACCGTCTCCAGAGTGGCTTGCTCTTGCTGTAATAGTGTGGAATGTGGATGGCATGGGTTGGCATGCCTCCTATATTGACTTATCTTTAAAGCAGGGTCGGATGTAAAAGAGGAAACAAATGAAATCACAGCACTTCAAAGAAATGATTAAGGAGAAAAGGCAGAAGGTTTCTCGATGGAGGCAAAGTTAGGTATCAATTCTGCAAATACCTGGACCACTCAAATGCAACAGTCTGCCTGAATTACCCACTCTGGCTACAGAGATGGCAGCAGATTCACTAGCTGGAAGCCGAGTCATCTGCTTAGTTCTCATGTGTAGAGACCAGGCCTAGGGAAACACTGCAGATTTAATATCTTCCTCTCCAAGCTGGGCTTGGGACACACATTCCCCATTTGGTCACATCTTAATCAATAACAATGATAGCAGCATTATTTATATTCTAACTACACAGTGGCTGCATTGTGTCATGCCCCTTGTGGATGGGTCATGCCCCATATTCATCAGTGGATGCTAAAGTCAATATCTTGTCACCACCTGATTGAAGGGATGTGAAGGGAGAAGGGACAAATTAAGTTAAACATCAATGTTTGCTTTCATTTCCTTAATAATGTTTTATTTTTAGAAAACTGTAGAATCCCATGTAGTTGTAAGAAATAATGCAGAAAGGACCCCTGTATCCTTTCCTCCATTTCCCTAAGGGTAACAACTTGCAAAACTTTAGCACAATATCACAACTGGGGTATCGACATTGATGCAATCAACCTGTTTTTTTTACAAATCTCCCCAGTTTCGCTCGTCCTTATGTGTGTGGGTGTGTGCATGTGCGCACACACTTTTAGTTTCATGCACCATCATCACAAACGCAGGTTCATGCATCCACACCACGTCAACACACAGGGTGCTGCCCTGCTATAACCATGCCCGTTCCAAACTCCCATCCCTACTCCTGGCAGCCACTGATCTCTTTGTCATTTCAAGAATACTATATAGACGGTCAGACAGCTTTATTACCTTTGGAACTGTTTTTTTTTTTTCACTCTATAACTCCCTTGAGATTCCTCCAAAATGAGCTATACTTGGTAATGCTTCTGCTCCTAATCATGTTACTTCCCCACCATACACAGGTCACAATCTCCTGCTGTTGGCTCCTCACACTGCCTTACTTCAGCAGGCATCTGGAAGATTTTTCTCCCCATCACTAGCTACTTGTTCACAGTCTTCTAGGAAGAGAAAAAGTGGAGGGAATCCCAGGTCTCTCCGCGGTAGAGGCTTCAAGTTGAAGCATAGGGAATTGCTGTGGGTTAGCCCTCTGGGGCAGACTTTGCAGCACTTATGTTCAAAGGGTGAGAGAGTGAGCATGTGTCTTTGCAAATAGGCAACACTCTTCCTAGAACAGGTGTGCTGCCAGCACAGGCCCACGCTGGACTTTTAAAAATTGATCAAAACTGCAGCTGATAAAACTTGGGATTGAAACAGACACTTCTATCTCTTTCGAAACAATGAGAAGACATCAAGGAAGGATTTTATTCCCTGTGTTAAATCGGAGTTAAGACAAGGCCAGCATGGGCCAGCTGTCCTCCAGGATGTGCTAAGGTGACCAGCCCCACAATCTCAGACCTGAAGATGGAGGTTCCTCCATCATCCCATCCAAGGGCCTCCATCAAATCCCCCACTCTCCAGAATGCCAGGGTGATGGAGCATGGTTCTGGTCTGACTGAGGCAGCCACGTTGGAGGTGGCACATGTACCAGGCACTTGTCATCCTTCGCTGTCTGTAGTGCTGGGTAGTACATTCTGTATACATTTCAGGGCTTGTCCTGAACAGGACCACCAAAGGCCCAAAGAAATGCCTCATACTGTCTTCCCTATAGAGGCCACCTCAGTGTGCAGCCGTCCCAGGGTGTGCCTGCAGCAGCTGTCACTGTGTACACTCAGGGGTCTTTGACCACTGCAATGGGCAGAATTGTCCCCAAGGATGTCCAGACCCAGGGGCCTGTAAGTATGATTTGCAGATGGGATCAGGTTACCAACCTCAAAGTCGGTGGGTGGGAGACTCTTGGCTTAGCTGAGGGGGCCTGGCCTAACCACATCAGCTCTCAAGAGTGGAGAACTTTCTCTACCCAGAAACGGGAGAGGTAGAAGACAGGGTAGAGAGATATAACTGGGATGGAGGGATGGCAGGCAGACAGGAGGCCGTTTCACGTTGGGCTGCGAACATGAACAAGGCGTTCTGCTTCAGCTATGGAAGCCCCTGGAGTAAAGCTACAGAAGGACATCTCAAGTGTAATCTTGGAATCGGCTGAGAGGTGCTACAAGAAATCTGTTATTTTAAGGTATTTGTATTTCTGAATGATTTGTGTACAATCAGAACAGATTTGAGACATACGGAGAGCTCTCTGTGATAGTCCCTCTCACCCTCTCATTTTAGAGTGGCGTGAAGGAGCCGGTGTGCCAGGCTACATGCTCTTACGCAGGCAGGCAGTGGTGTGAGTGGCACTGCTTTGGGTACCATGAGGAGAAAATGTTGCCCGCCGGTCTGCAGGGGAGCTGTGTGTGTGCCCTCTGAACCTACGGATGCTGCATCTGGGAAGAGAAATCATCATTTTATTTACTCCAAGAAAGACACAATGCTTCCATGGATGGTGAGACACATCCTGATTGCACAGACAGTAAACATGAAGTGTGTGACATGAACTGATTAACAGTAACTAGCGCAAAGCGGCATATGTCAGAGTTATGCCAACAGCAACTCGAGCCACCTTTTAGTATTTCTGTGGTGCCATTACTGCTTTGAATCTTCACAGTGTGGGTGGGCAGCCTTATCTGCTTTGTCTCCACATAAGGGGCATGGAAACTGAGGCCAGCAGAGCAAGGACACTGCTCAAGACAGTGAAGGGGGCAGTCAGAAGTTGACCTCAAGGCCCACACTATTATACCTAAGGTCAGGCTCCCTCCAGTGCATCCCAGATGCAGCTGAGGGACGCTCAGCAGAGGTGATGTCCAGAGTGTCCTGAGGGGCACAGGGACGTCAGTGACAGGTGAGAAGGGCCGAGGTCAGGAGGGCAGGCATCCGGCATGCGCAGATGCTCAGGGTGTGAAGGATGCAACCCAATTCTGTGGTTGGCCTTCTCCATAGCAGGCCCCTGACAAGGCTGGATGGATGCCAACAGTGTATGGATGTGTTGGGAACATCTGGGGACAGGAGATGAACTGAAAATAGCTTGTTCTCAAGGCAGCGCCTGTAGGACCAGCATTGCCCAGCAGCTGGGAATCAGCGCAGAACACACCTGGGATAGAATACTTCTCCCACAGGAGGCAAGAGAGTCAGGTGCACACAGCTCCTCAAATGCCAGAGAGCTAGTCCTGGGAGGCCAAGCGCAAGCACTTCCTGCCTGCTGCAGTGGGTGAAGTTGGATCCAGTGGCTGAAGGGCTCCACCAGGAAAGAGATGGAGGTGATGGAAGTGACATGATGGAAGTTGTGCCCTTAGGCAGGGGATATGCCGCCACTGCCCTGGTGTTAAGGGAACAGAGCAACCTTATGGAGTGTGTCAGGTTGTATGGTGTGTCACCCTAAGGGTGCAGAGGGGTGGCTCAGGAGAAGAGGGGGCCTGCCGAGAGATAGCATAGCTAAGCTGAGGTGGTGGGACCAGGGACCACCAGGCCACAGAGCCTGCAGACCATGGGGTGTGAGTGTCAGACATCTTCCAGCAGCACAATGCTGTCTGATCAGAGCTCAGGGCTCCTGTTTAAACCCCGGAAATTGAGCAATACAGCAGGGAAGTTGGCAGGTGCAGTAAACAGCACAGCCAGTCTGTCTTGTCTCATCAGTGTGAAATAAAAGTAACTGGGAGCCAATTTGTTTCTGATTTCTTTCATCTACATGTTCACATCAATAGCTCTTTCCCCAGTTCTGCAGTGACATCCCTGTGAGACTGTTCACGTATTTTGAGGACATTCCAGGGTGGCTAGGTGTGGGGCAATAATCTCATCAGGTCCTCTGAACCCGCAGTGACATTTTTCAGGGCTCTTCTAGTGTGAACCAATCATAAAATCCCCCATCACAGTGAGTGAGTTCTTACAAGTAAAAGAGAATTTAAATCAGCTTTGTGAAGAAGTGAAGTATGCTCATGTGCCTTTAAAAGTCAGAGCTCAGAGAGACGGTAACTGCAGAACGCAAAAACATTCAGCTTCGGAATTCTGATATAAATGCAAGACCTACATTCCTATGATAAATTTAAATATTTTAAAAAGGAATTATGATTGAAACAAACATTCCAGTTTACAGGAATATAAATTTCCTCTCTTGTTTAAATTACCTTAAAATGTTTTAACACAATATAGTCCTGTCTACAAGAGATTTACACATCACAAATTTTAATTTTGGTTCAATCTAGAATGTGCTGTGTTCATATAGCTATAGATCAACCTTGATGAAAGTCTCTGCGGAGAATGGGACGTGATATTTACATCCATGGGAAAAGCAGGGTGAGGAGGGAAGGCAGGCAACAGGGGAGCAGCTCATATCCCCAGCCGAACCAGCAGGGATCTGTGTGCGACCCAAGCCTGTTTCTTGGATAGTTACGCCATTCTGACACTTCTTTCAGGGGGCTCACAGGTTTGCATTGCAATGTATTTAGCAGAGGCACAATGGGGACAAAAGGCATCTCCTCATGGCTAGACGAGTGTGGCCGTGCTCAGCGAACATGCCTTTTAGGCAGTATGCTTGGTACCCTCCTGCTAATTTCACAGAGAACTATAAGATTTGTTTTCTCTTGTTTTGCAAAGTTGCAAGCTGCAAGACGTATTACTGGAGGACTTACAGATCTCTGAAGTCTTTTTTCCTATTCCACCTCTCCTGTTCTCAATTCCCTTTATACCTAGGGAGGAGAGACGGGGCAGAGATGCTTCCACCCAGGGCTGACCTCTCAGACACTCTCTGATCAGCAATGGCTATCACCAAAGAAGATGGGTACCAGGACAGTAATCACAGCTGCTTAAGAAGAGCTAGAAAAGTACAAGAAATGAAGGGACCTGCCTCACAATTTAATCTTTTCCTAATCTGATAATAAATTTAGAATTTCCTCAGCCTCTACAAGGCACACCTCTAACCACTGTTAGCTCCCACCATTTAGAGCTGGGCAACTCGGAGATGCTTAATTTGATCTCCCATTCTCCTTGGTTCTGGGTTGATACCTCATTTTTAGGAAGCATCTCTGCTCTTACCTTCTTAAAGGTAAAATTTAATAGTTCTACTTCTTCTGAGTCAAAACAACAATAGTAATAGAATGACTTCTGAACATCATCATAATAGCTCAGAAGATTATGGGGAAGCTTGGGACAGAAAGGCCAGAGAAGACCGGTGATTCCTGTGACAAGGACTTTCCCCTCCATTCCCAAGCTTTATGATGAGACATGCTCAGAACATTTCCTGGAAGTATTAGGAACATCCACACTTTGGATTTAGTAGATTCATTTTCTTGGAAAGAAAAGATCAGGATGAATTTGAAAGATAAACTCAACCATACCTCCATTTTCTGGGTTAAAAACAAAGTTGGTGAAATCCAGGATTGCTATTCTGTCTGTAGGAAGTGTCAGAGTGGGGTGCTATCTGAGGATGCTGACAGTGCCATTTACTGGTTTGAACATTACCTATGATGGAAAGGAAGGCTTTCGCCCTGGCTGGCTCAAAAGCATGTCCCTGCAGTGCTGCCTCGCAAATGTAGAGTCCTGTGTCAGTGGAAGTTGGGTTGCTGATGGTGAGGCGTCTCCCGAAGCTGTGGAGCCCATGGGTGAGTCTCACACCGTTTCTCTTCCAGTGCACGCTCAGCTCTTCCACAGGCCTGTAAGAGCAAGGGCATTGGTGACAATGATTGTGAATCATGTAGATGGCAATAATAATAATTTCAAGCATTCAGCACGAGCCTGACAAAGCTAATTCTACCAGGAACCATGGCGGGTTGAACAATGGACATTTAAAAATCAATCCAGATACGGCTCTGCTCCCTTACGGCACACATCAACGATACATTCTGCTCAAGGGCTATTGAGCAAGGATAGCTAATTGCAGCAGCAATGGACCATAAGTGCTAATGATCCCATTTGCTCAGGAAAAGAATGTTTAAAATAAATACTACTAGGGGACACTTCAGCTACATGGGAGGTGTGGCCATCCAAACTTGATTCTGGAGTGCCCATGAACCAGGCAGAGAATGCCTAGGACTACTATAGCAAGGGAGAAAAGTGAACTTTTATTTGGTACCTAGGAGCCTTGCTCTTTTTTTCCAGCTAGCGCTGTAGAGGAAGCCCCCCCACCACCACCTGTAGCTAAAACAAAAGCACCACCTATTGCAGAAGAAGGTTTGGGAAACATTAGGGTATTGGTTCTTGGTCAACCCACACATGGTGTGCAGATCCCTGCTTGGACAAGCAGCCTTGCATGTCCCTCTCCCATCACAGTCTCGTCATAGGGAGGTTTTATTAGTACAGGTTCAGTATCCCTTATCTGAAATCTTGGGGGATCGGAAATGGTTTTATATTTTAGATTTTGGAATATTTGCACATACATAATGAGATATCTTGGGGTTGGAAATCAAATCTAAACAAGAAATTAATTGATGTTTCTTCTATACCATAATACAACTTGAAGGGAATTCCATGCAATATTTTTAGGGCACCTGTGTTTTGATTTTGACCCTCACATGGAGTCAGGGGTGGAATTTCTCACTTAAGGTACTATGTCAATACTCAAAAAATTTCAGATTTTTGAATATTTCAGTCTTTGGATTTTTGGAAGGGGGATGTTAAACCTGTGCATCCATGTCCAGAGCACCACTTACCTGGCATTGGCTATGCACTCCAGGGTCGTCTCACTGGATCCTGCCACCACACTCCTGTTGCCTGGGGCAACCACAATGACGGGGGCCACAGCTTCAGGTGTGCCAATATCTCCTGTGGAAGACAAAGCAAAAATGTCCATGGAACTTCCCTCTGAATAGAAGAGGGGATGGATGGGATGTGGCAGATGAAGGGTCTTGTTGAGCACACTGAGAAGAAATCCAGAACTCCATGACCTACCAGAGCCCCTCTGGCTTCTGTTAGACCACAGGCACCCGGGTCTACACACATCCAGCTTCTGCTGGAACCCAAGCAGGCAGTGACTAGGAGACACACACCTGAGGGCATCTCGCTGAGCTCCATGCATCCTGCTGCGAGGCGGCTCTAAACTACTCAGCATTCTGCCAAATGCCTACTGGCTATGTTTGATGCTTTTCATTAAGACTTTGCCTATTGAGTCACCTATATAACCATAATTTTCAAATTCAATCAACTGCACAAATCTGCCATGTGTCAGGCACTCCGCTAGGCACAGAGGTCAATAGAAAGTGGCTAAACAAACATATTCAATTAACAAAGTATTCAGCTTTTTCATTGTGGTTCAATTCATTTTCTTTTCTGCAAAGTAAATATCCTGAATCCATCTCTGTTTTGCGAGTAGCAAAGTATAAATAATTTAGCTCATACTTTGGTGACAAGGGAGAAGGAAACTAGGATGCATTTCTGCCACTTTTCTCTAAAACACATTTAGCATCAAGATTAAACTACTCACAGCACACTCTACTACTGTTTATTTAGGGGAAATGAAGACCAAACAACATTTATAGAATAGGAATTTCAATAAAGGGTGGAGATGTAAGAGACTGGAAATAAAAACAAATTTAAACGACGAGAGGCACTTCCTGCTGAAGAGCCCGCCATCGCCAGCAGCAGAGCTGCTGGTCAATGAAAGGTTGTGGCTGCCAGGCTGGGGGTGGGTGCAGAGCCATCCATAACAGGGAAGAGGGAGGGCCCCTACCAGCACAGGTTTCCACAGCTCTGTGTCTGGCATTCACCATCTAAGCAGGATGTGATTTTTCTACTAAAGGTGCACATTAATTTGACAAGAAGCAACAGGAGGAGAAGGATGGGGAGGACTGGAAGGGGGGAGGAGAGGGAGAAGGAGAAGGAGGAAGAGGGGAAGGAGGAATATCATAGATCCAAGGGAGTCAGAGGTGGCCGAAGCTTTCCCAAACTGTGGGCCTCTAAAGCCCCCCAATGGCTGCCCTGGAAACCCATCTACTGACATTCTCCTTTTTGAACTTCATAGATGGTGGGGCTAGGTGCAGATTTCAGAGGGGATGCCAGAGTAGATACACATTCACGATGGCTAGAGTATAAAGTGAATGCCAATGTGAGGAACAACCCGCCTGTCACCTGTGAAAGTCACAGATGAGGAGGAACCAGCTGCAGAGCTAATATTTGCAAATAGTAATGAGAAGTGAAGGGCAGCAGCTGAGAGGTAACTGAGAGAGGTGCTAACCTGGCATTAATCATGCACTTGCAAGATCCCGAGAGGTCATGTGAGGTGATGGGGATCTACGGGCACCACCATAGCAAGATCAAAGCAAGGTCTCCTGATGCAAAGCTGTGCATTTACCATGGCAACTGCCAAAAAACTGCGGTGAAACTACATAGCTGATGAATCCAGACAGTCTGATAGCAAGAACAGTGCTCACTACACAATCCTGATATAGGTTTTCATATAAAGTTGTTTTAAAATTTTGATCAATCCCAAGAACCAAAAATATAAAAAATTAAAATTAAAATAAATTTCAGGCTGGGTACAGTGGTGCACACCTATAATCCCAGTGGCTCTGGAGGTTGAGGTAGGAGAACTGCAAGCTCAAAGCCAGCCTCAGCAATGAAGAGAGGCCCTAAGCAACTTAGAGAGACCCTGTCTGAAAATAAAAAAATTAAAAAATTAAAAATGTCAGGGGATGTTGCTCAGTGGTTAAACACCTCTGGGTTCAATCCCTGGTACCACAGGGGAAAAAAAAAGAAAAGAAAAATAAATTTCAAACTCATATGTACACATGGATTTAAAATAACAGTAAAGAGCCTTAAAATAAAATGGAACAATCTCTCCACCGCACTCAAAAGCAATCTCTTCCAAATCTTTTCATGCTATAGTTTAGTTTAAATTTAAGTTATCTATTGCTATTTTTTGATTTAGCAACGTTAGGCATTGTTTATTGACCATCTGCTGTGATGGATAAGCTTTGAGCTCACACCACTTCACACATCCTCTTAAACACGATTTTTGATTCTTCTGTTATTTACCTTTGTAATTATGTATGTATCTCCTGAAACATATGTGTATATGTATGTGTGCACACTTAAATTATATGCACACACACAAAGGCAATTAGAAAACCCAGGAAAACAAAAGGTCTGTGTAAGAAAGAAACAGTCTTTGAATACTACCTTCCTGTGCAGTGGATCACCTTTACATAGTAAATATAATATCAATACTATATATTTTTCAACTGTAATTAATAATTGCTCTATAATTAATAAACTATATTCAACATCAAAGATGTAATTGTGACTACTTATTTTAGCTATTGAGTATTCTCAACAGTATTGAGTGATAGCAGTAAAAAACAGGTTGTTCCAAAGGCTAATTATTAGTCTCCTAGCTCTGTGTCAGAACAAGCCCTTTCATGACCAAGTCTGCTCCAGGTGTCCCCTCCGTGAGACCTTCTGCCTAAGTGGTCAGGATTCCTCCCTCTGAGATCTGCTTTCCAGTTATTTGTCTTCCCCCCTCACTCAAGGATGGCTCCCCCTCCTTTCTTGTTATCCTTAAGGTCCTCCCTCTCTTGTTCCTTACTGCTTTTTAGTGAATGTTTATTTCTTTTTTAAGCAAGAGGATGTGAATACACACACTTTTTGGCTCTTCTACAATGTTTTTTCCCCATAATTTTCAGAATAAAGATACAAAGAATATCCAGGCATGTGTAAAAGAATAAAGCAACCTCTTTATTTCTATTAGTCCCACAGTATGAGATACAACAAACACTCGACATTCAGTGATTGATTAATGTATCATAAATATTTTGCATAAATGAGCTGACACCACCACCACCACACATCTCTCCTTCAATGTTTTATATTAGCAGACATTTTTGAAAAATGCCGTGTGCAAACTGTGTTAGTCCATTGTGTGTCCCTGTTAACAAAATACCTGAAAAGGACAAAAGGAGGAAAAGTGTATTTCGGGCTCATAGTTTCAGAGGTTCAGCCCATGGCTGGCCGACTCCATTGCTCTGGATGAGGTAAAGGATCATGGCAGAAGGGCACAGTGGAAGGATGCTGCTCACTTCTTGGCACCAGGAGAGAGAAAGGGGAAGGGGCCACAGGGAAGCTACACCCTTCTGGGGCATGCCTCTAGTGACCACCTCCTCCAACTGTGTCCCACCTGCCTACAGTTACAAACTACAGTTGACTGATTAGGTTATAACTCTCACAATCCAGTCACTTCAACTCCAACCTTCCTGCATTAACACAGGTGCTCTCTGGGCACAACTCATATCCAAACCATAACATCGATGTATGAAGAATTACTTCCCAAAATGTAAACAAAAAAGGAAAGGAAAGAGTTCCGTTTTACTAACCTCTCAGAGAACCATCAAACATTTTGCTAAGTGCTTACAAATGCCCAATTTAACAGCACAGGAAGTTGGCTATTATTCCCCTGCAGAGAAGAGAAAATTGAGGCCCGAAGCCATATGGTTTCAAGGGTAGAATAAGGCTTTAAATCAACAAATATTTTTTCATCCATAATCTTTCTTTAGTATAATGCTGGTCCTTCTAATAAAGACTTTGGTTGTGCTCAGTGAGCCAAACATGAAATTAGCAGGCACATTCCGTCCGCCATGCTTTTCCTTAGCTGAGGCTTCTCACTAGCTTTCCCAACTGAACACCTCCCAGGTTGGCCTACGCTGGAGGTGAAGTCCCTGGATCAAGAGGAGACCTGAAGAAGCTGGTGACAGATGGATACTAGGCACTGTCATAAGCAAAAAAGACAGACACTTGAGGTGAAGCCTCCTTGCAGTGGAGGGGATGGACCCTGGTCCCAGGCAGCACACCCCACATTAACTTCAGCTCCCTGAAAAGGAAAAATCAGGTTGCATTTGACTAAAAAGGCAATTTAAGAATAGCCAGTCTCTCAAACAACAAACAAAGTGCTAAGGTAATCTGAATTGCTAAGCTGTGGAATTACTGCAGATAAAGTGGGATAAATGCAAAACACTGCAGGAAGGCACAGAGCTGGAGGTGGGAGAATAAGCCTATGGCCGACGGCCAATCATGGCACTTGGCATTAGGAACCTGAAGAGCTGTGGGACCCAGACCTGGACTAGAAAGGACCAGGAAAGAGGAGTTTACACCTTGTTCGCAGGGCCTAGTGCGCAGTGTTGGGAAGGCTGGGTCCCCCGGGGAAAGGCATAGCTAGTGGAGCTGTGCAAATGACCATGGTGAGCCCTTCCCCTCCCAGCCATCGGGGACTCTAGGCACCGTGTGGGCCAAGACCCAGACCTTGAAGGAGGGGAGGAAAGAGAACCTGTCACAGGGCTCTCTGGGCACAGAGCATCCCAGGCAGAGCAAACACTCAATGTAGGACCTTGAGGCAGGAAAGTGCTTGGGATACAGCCAGTTGCCCGTGAGACTGGAACAGAGAGTGCAACGTGGGAGAGGGGCAGTGGATGACAACAGGGATCCACTCAGGCAGGGCCCTGGTGGCCAGGGTGAGATCTCTGAGCTGTATTCTCACTGAGGACACAGGAGTGATGTGATCTAAAGAGCAGAACTCTGAAGACTATGAATTCCACTCCAGGGGCAAACGCAGCCAAGGAGGCCAGCCAGGTGGCCACTGGAGCCTGTGACAGACACAGGAGTATCAGGCTGGCATCTAAATTTCAGTGCTTGAAAAAACAGAGTCATAGCATTTGCTGCTGAACCAGCCTAGGGGACAATTGAGGAACAGGAGCCAGAAGAGGAAAAGTTGGCTTTTACGAGATGGAAAGACTGGGGGAGGTGGGGAGGGAGGTCAGATCAAGGTGTAAGTCAGGGATTGAATTCAGATGTGTCACACACGAAATCCCTGCAGTACCCTGGGCCCCTCCCTGCTTCCCCTTCACCTCTCTTTGTCCTCTCATCTTGTCCTCTTAAGGAAGCTGCTACCTCCCCGGGGCTGACTGGGGTTTTGATTTCTGTCAGGATAGTTCCCAGGGAGCTCACTCCTTGGCTCAAAGGCACGGCAGTTTGGGATCCAGATGCCTTGGTTCCATGCAGGCCACCAAGAGGATCATGGCCCACATGGTGCCTAGAGTCCCTGATGGCTGGGAGGGGAAGGGCTCACCATGGTCATTTCCACAGCTCCACTAGCCTTTCCCAAGAGGACTCAGCTTTTCCAGCACTGTGCACCAGGCCCTGAAAACATGGGATAAACTCCTCTTTCCTGGTCCTCTCTAGACAGCACTTCACACTCTGCCTGGGTGGGGTCTGGATTGCACCTGAGGCCCCAAACTAGGGGTATAACTTACTTTGACCATGAATACCCTCCAAACCATAGCTCTCCTCATCCCATCAGTGCCCCACTCTTTTCTCCTTAACCCTGCACATCCTCCCAAATTCCTGTGCTCACTTGAGCACCTCTGTGAGGAGACTGGCCTGTCCTAAGGGCATGCAGTGTGGACCTGGCGACGTGCTCAAGCTAGCTGCCAGGCCCCTGTTCTTAGCCTATGCCAGCCAGGGCATGTGGCAGGTCTTGGAGGCAGGCCCTGTCCCCACCCTCCTTCCCGTTCCATGCTCTGCCTCCCTTCCAGGGTTCCAAAGTTCCCACCACCCCATAGGCGAGAGGCAAAGTTCTGAAGAAGAACACAGAACCCAGTGTACCTGGAAGTACCAGGGCTCTCCACTGCTTGGGGGTAAGGTACTTCTCTGAGCCTCCTTAAGGCAGGACTATGAAAAACAAGGTATGTGCAGATATGCTTACTGATCTGTGCTGCATGACATTGGGAACAAGTCCCTGCTCCGTCCCCAGGTGTGGTCTGTCCTCCTGCCAGGGTGATCCTCTCTGGGGCCAGGTATGGCTGCTTCTCCCCGAGGGAGGCCCACAGCCTGTTCAGGATGAGAGCAGGGAGCTTGCACCTGGGGCTCTGAGTCAGACCCTTTCCCAGAGTCTTGTCAGGACACCTCACGAGAACAGTCTTCCTCAGAAAGCCTATACTGGAGAGAAGTGGGGTTTCCCAGTATATCTGAGATCTTCTGTTTTGGTTTTCCCCATTAAGCCCACTGTCCATGGTGCTGGTTCGGAGCCAAGTGCTCCTGGCAAACATGCCTCAGAAAAGTTGGCCTGGCAGGTGGAAGCTAGGGGCTGTCACCTCACAATGCCAGGCTTCCCTGTGCCAGGCCAGTGGTGACAAGGTCAAACAAGAAAGGGAGAGTCCTTGACTCAGACACTTACGCATAATCTTGACATTCACAAAAATGGGCGGACCGCATGCCCTTCTCACATGAAAACAGATGTATTCAGCAAGAGGTGGCTTTGTTACAAAGAAAACAGGAGTAGGACAACTGCCACCACAACACTACTGTTTTTTTTTCTTTTTTTTGGAACTGGGGATTGAGCCAGCACCTACAGCATGCTGGGCAAGGCTCTATCAGCCCCAACTGCCACAAATTCTAAGACTAAAAAGAACTTCCTTGCTTTTACCTCTTTGTTTCTTTTTAATAGAGAGTGAAAGAGAGAGGGGGGATAGAGAGTCATATTTATATAAATTTATAAATCATTTATAAATTTATAAATCATTTTATAAATCATGAATTTAAAAATTTAAAAATTTAAAATTTAAAAATGTTATAAATCATAAATTTTATAAATCATTTATAAATCAGTCTCATTTATTCTTTCATCTGATCTTTGTTTCTCCAATACTTAGTTGTGGACGTGGTGCTGGGGTTTGAACCCAGGTCCTGGCGCATGCCAGGCAAGGGCTCCAACAGCTGAGCTGCTGCTCCAGCCCCACCTCTTTGTTTCTAAATCTATAGGGTTTTAAGTTTTGTAAAAACAGGATCTCAGCTCAAAGCTAACAGGTAAGGGAACCCATGGGGCCCATTTGAAACCTCGAAAATCTTCCTGCTCCAAAAATAACTGGTCTAATGTTTCTAGACACCAAGGAGAAAATTAGACCGAAAAGAAACCCAGGAGGAAAAGACTCTATATTTAAAAAGCTCAGTCTTGAGTCATTAGTTCCTTGGCTTATCTTAAGTCCTTTTCAATATCCCATAATAACAATGGTTATTGGCTGTGTTGATCAGGAGAGAGAGAATGGTTACAAGAAAGCCTTAAAGTATAGGTGACATCCATTAGGAAAGAACAAGAGGTGACCACTGTCTGGCTGCTCAGGCCCCTGGCACCCACCTCACTGCAGGGCTGTCACCTGTTGGTAAACCTGGCCACCTTTGGTGTGTGTGTCATTCAACTTTGTATATAGCCAAGTGCCTGGACTACAACAGCCCTTCCATCAGCACTTGCTGAATGAAGAATTAAGTCTGGTCCAAATATTACATGGTTGGTTATTATCAGATCACTGACCCATAGGATGGTGGCGACAATGCCAATGGCCTCTGGGTTCAAGTACATGCTGGAGGCACTGAGCTAGAGCTGGGGAGACGGAGCTCAACTTGATGAGGTATGGGTCACCAAAGAGATTTAGGCTTAGTGGGAAGACAGAGCTGCTATCAGAGCATTGTTGTAGGAACTGAGGGACACAAGGAAAGGCTATGGTGGGACATGTGAGTGGTTGTGGCATTGAGCCCAATTCCTCCACAGGAATTAGGAAAAGTTTGCGTAGGAAAATGGATAGGTGTTCACAAGACAGGCAAGGAAAGAAAGGCATTTTAGGAACAAAAAAGAAGGTGGGGCTGGGTGTGGTGGCACATTCCTGTGATCCCAGCCACACCAGAGGCTGAAGGAGGATGGTGAGTATAAGGCCAACCTAGGCAACTTATTGAGACCCTGTCTCAAAAACCAAACAAAACAAGACATGGGAACTAGTTTGATCTATCTGTAAAATGGAAAATGCAGAACTCTCGATGGGTGAAGAGTCCTGGGATCTGGGATGGCCACGGCTGGCGCTGTGGAGGGAGACTGTGCCAGGCTGAGGAGCTTGGACTTCACCTGCAGGGAGGGGAGAGTTGTGAAGGACTTTGGGAGGAGAGGGCAAGGGAGGAGTCTGACAGCCAACATGCCTCTCAGCTTCTGGCTTGAGTGGCCCTGTGGTTGGCAGAAACTTACCAACGGGGAAAAGAACACTAGCATGGCTGGTGATGGTGGCACATCAGGATGGAGGAGGAGCACAGCTTCTCTGCGGCACCTGATGGTGCTTCATAGGAGGTGTAACAGGAGGCTTCAGGGGTGCTGGCTGTGAAGACTGAAACCGTGAGACAGGAACACGGAGAACGGGCCTAGGAGACGGACTCTGACAGCACCCCGGGAGAGCTGGCTTCCGAAGGACAGTGAGAATGGGCAGCCAGAGCACAGGGGAAGGAAGAGGGAGCTGGTGGACAAGCTTTGCTTAGAGGCTGTCATTTCCCACAAATGGACAGCCATTCCCGCAATTAAGATGAAGGCTACTCCTGCCCTGTTTTTGAAGATGCATCTCTGAATTTACCTTGTGGAACAGTCACTAAGGAATGCAGAGCTATACATGTCACAATCCTGACCTTCCCCAAGAACAGTGTGGCTGCATTGCGTAGCACTGGGAGCGTTAGCTGCGGTTGCTGTCATTCAGTTCTGGAGCTCAGTGTCTGCAACAGGTCGGCTCCTCTCAGGTGGGTCTCAGCCTACTTTCTGACAATGAAAAGGGCATTGATTGACCAGTCTTTACCTGTGCTTCCCCCATGCATAGCCAGATGCATGGGTGCTCTTTTGGGGGATGGGTGGGACCCAGGGCATTGCACTTACAAAAAAATCAGGTGGGTTTTCTGCACATGTTACCTTGGAAATCACTTGGAGTTCATCTCTCCTGTGTTATTAAATGGCCCACCAAGGGATTAAGTGTTTTCTTATCTGCAAAAGCATCTCAAAGCTACAGGTGTGTGGTCTCTTGCTACCCTGAGGAGCCGCATCTTGATAACTCCCACTGGAACTCCAAATCCCCCAGAGTTCGTAGTTTTAAAGGAATATGGACACAAGTGTATGCACACATGAGTGTGCACACACATCTCCAAGAACCCACAGAACCTGGGCAATTTGGAGACACACTTTATGGTGAAAACTGAAAGTTTTCCAGGAGACAGGAAGATTCATGTTCAGTAAATAGAAAAATTTCTTTCACCTTTTTCTTTCCCCAAATTAACTTTTTTTTTAAAGAAACAGGGGAGAGAGAGAGAGAGAGAGAGAGAGAGATTGGAAGAGAGAGAGAAAGAGAGAAGCAATTTTTATTTAGTTTTTCATGGGACTTTCATTGCTCTGACACTTTGTTGTGTATGGGGTGCTGGGGTTTGAACTTGGATACTTGCGCATGCCAGGCAAGCACCGTAACTGCCAAGCCACCGCTCCAGCCCCCAAATTTACTTTTTAATGTGCACTCGCCTAGCTCCTGAGCAAATGAAACTGGCTTGTAAACTTCTGAGTTAATAATGTGTTGTACGTGGAAGTGTCTAAGAAACTTTTCTACTCTTTTAGAGCTGTTTCCTTCCTAGTTCTTCAGCCAGAACCCAATCACGAGTCTCACTGCGATGACAGTGCAGTGAGGCATGCGGAGATGGGGACAAACCCAATTCCCAAGGCTCTGGCTGCTCCCTAGAGTGGAGTGAGCACCAGCTGGCTCGATTTTTCTTGTTTACTGTCCTCCAGTAGGAGGGAAAGAAAAACTGGAGGAAATACAGCAGTATGTCCCATTTACAATTTTATCTTTACATGTGCTTCCATTTTTATCTCAATACACTTCTGGACTTTTCCATTGACAAGAGATGATAAATAAAATAACATGACAGGTTGACAAATAATCCAGCAGTTTCTTTTCTTCACATTTATAACGCATTTGAAAACTTGTACATTTGGAAATGAATGGAATGTAACAAAGAATGTACTTTCATTGGCTTTTTA
Organism: Aplodontia rufa; assembly: GCA_004027875.1. Classification (NCBI taxonomy): domain Eukaryota; kingdom Metazoa; phylum Chordata; class Mammalia; order Rodentia; family Aplodontiidae; genus Aplodontia; species Aplodontia rufa. The sequence goes on along the minus strand of PVKS010005139.1, from coordinate 599 downwards.
CAGGGCAGAGAAAAATGAAGGTGACAAGAGGCAACTCTACAGTTGTTTATTTCAGGCTGAGCACGAATTGATAAATCATAAAGGAGTGTGGATTTAGGAGCTGCACAATTAGACAGTAGAGTGATCCAAATATCTGATTTGAGAGACAACAGTTGAGAACCTGCCTTTCATTAACATCCAGAAATGCAGAATCTACCACTTAATAGAAGAACCACACTCTGTGAACGACTGGGACCAAAGGCAGTTGGGCAGACAGAGGGGTGAGATGGTACTTTTCATGAGACTAGGTCAGTTTCCCAAATTACTGAGAACTAACGAGGCTCAGTAACAGGTCACTATGAGCGTCCTTACGAAGTGCCCTTGGTCATTCTGCCAAGCATGCACATCTGGGCGTGCAGCCGATGCCCACCAAGGCCGTTAGCAAGGACAATGGGAACATGCAGGCCAAGCTGGCAGGGTTGGTGTCCTGGTCCTCCTCCATGCCCAGCCACGGGAGCTCTGTGGCAAGGAGCGCCTCTCAAAATGGAAAGGAGTAACACGCAACACCTAGAGGTTGTACACTGAAGTGGCAAGTGTTCTGAGATCTGTAGGACGAGTAC
>PVKS010005138.1:0-87345 GCA_004027875.1 Aplodontia rufa | reverse complement strand
TGGTGGGGTGCGAGTCCAGGGCGATCTGCAGGTCCAAGATGTAGTCGATGACGTGCTGCAGGATTTCCATCTTGCTCACCTTCTTGTTCTGGGGGATGCTGGGCACCAGCTCCTTGAGCTTGGAGTAGCAGTCGTTCATGTTGTACAGCAGGCTCATCGGGTCGTCCACCGGGGTTTTGCTCCGGGAGATGCCCAGGCTGTGGTCAGACAGACTGTTTTTCCTAACAGACCTCACCGGACTGAAGGCTTTCATGCTGACCGCAGTGGAAGGAGAGACCGGGAGGGAGCGGGCTGCCCTGGAGCTCAGGCCGCCGCCGCCGCCGCCTGCTAAGCTGACCGCTCACGGCACCGGGCTCTGCTCAGAATGAAGCGCGAGCCCGGCGGGGCGGCTTTTATCCTCACTCGCCGGGGCTCCACGATCCGTCTCCCCTTCATCTCCATTGGTGGAAGACGGCGCGTCCATCAGGCAGAGCGGGCGCTCCTATTGGTGAGTGCGGGAGCGGGGCCAGCGCTCGGTCCTTCCGCGTTCTCAGCCAATCCCCGCGGGGTGGGAGGGGCGGCGCGAGCCCAGCTGGGGTGGTAAATAGAGTACGGTAACCGCAGGCGGGAGCGCAGGGTCTGACCCGGGGTCTTTACGCGCGTCCGTCGCTGTGGTTCCAAATGCCCGGCCGGAAGCAGCCTTCCACACCGCCGAGCTTTCTGCAGCCCTAAAATCCAATGACTGGGGCAAGTTCACCACGACCTCGGAAAGGCACAGTTCACAGCAGCCCACGGGAAAACGTCGCGAAAGGCAGCAAGCAGCGCAGAAAGACAAAACGCAAAATGTGCCACTGGGCAGTCACATTTGTAGACTGAGTTCCGCCTTTTAAGATCAGAAAAAGCTATGTTTAAAAAAAAAAACCCACGCACGCATTCAAAGACTGGCTTAGTGTGGGATTTTGCAACCCGGAGCAACTCGGGAAGCATTATTGGAAACTCAGTAAAATGAGTACTTAATTGGAAACTAAGCCTAATCTTGCTTTGACCGAGGAGTCCTGAGGGGCATGCTACTTTCAGGGTTCTTTTTCAGGAAAGAGGTAGGACTATTAGAATGATCCTATTAATCGGAAATCATTAGTAGAATTTGCATATTGAAACTATATTTACATACACTGCCCTTGAAAGGCTGTGGGTTTGTGCCCTTCAGTGTAGGCGACAAAGTAATGTGATTAATTATGCACAAATCGTGATTTCTGGTGTCACATTCCAGTACCTACAGTATTTCTAAAGCTCTGTGACAGGTAGGTGGCCTTAGCCATTGACTGATACCTTAACACAATTTTTAAAGAAAATTGTGTTATGTGTGAGGATTGGAATCTTTTGAGTACTGATATTGGATGCAGCTTCAGGGCTGGTTGGTTTGGCTGCAAATTCTTAAGAAAATCTTTCAGTGCAAATAAAGTTTATAGCAATTGATTCACATACTTTAATTCACATAATTCTAGCTCAACTGAAGCCTACAGTATATTAGTATGTTTGGAAAAATTGTATGTCTCTAGAAAACAATAAACTAGAAAACCCCAGAAAACGTAATATTAGTCTCTTGTTTACTTTTTGTTTCAGTCTGTGTCCTTTGCATTTAAGAAAGAGGAAGGAGGCTGAACTGGAGACTGAAAGCAAAGCCCAATAATAGGGAAACAGTATTTTTTCCTTCAATTAATGATTAATTCCTCAGCTGGTGGGCCAGGCTGGTCTCTGACCTCCACGTGACAGCCATGTGCCCCGGGGCTTCCCTCTAGGGAGGCAGATTTGGTGGCCACTGTGGAGGGTGAAGGTGGAGGATTCCTACTCAGACCAGTGATTTGCTGAGTGCCTTCACAAGGCCTTGCATATACAGCCTGCAATTCTGTTTCTGACAGCGTTCGATTAATGCCGCCTCTGATATTAAGTCTGGAAGTGATTTACTATCCGAGTCCCCCCACAGTTCGAGCCTTTTGATGTACTTTGTGTGCATGTGTTTCTGTCACATACGTGCCACAGTGGAACAGATTTTGTTTTGACACTATTTTGGTTCGTGATGTTATACTTTGACTATTTTACAATAATAGCCAATGTAAACAAACATCTTTTGGATTCTCAAATTATTACTTATGATTCTTGGACATTGCTGCTCCGCGATACTGACGCATTCCTAGCTTTTTCCAAGGACACCGTATGTTAACATCCGTGCCAGCCTCATTATCCCAACAGCGAGGCTCTGGGCTGGATGGTAATGAGCATTGTGCGGTATTACTTTACACACTTGCAGAGTTGATTCAGGCAGCGCCTTCTCCCATGATCATTTTTGTACCCTGATGTAGTAAAATTGCTAAATATGGTGAAAGTTTTCTGTGTTTCTTTCTTTAGCTGCCATGTCGGAGTCCAGTCTGCTTGGCTGTGTTGAATTCGATTTTATTGGCACGCTACCCAGTTTAACATTCATTTAAAGATCATTTTAAGGGGATTATGAAGCTGTATAAGTTAATGATTGAAAAATACCCGGGTTGCTATATGTTTACCTCAGCAAGCCCAAGACAGAATCACCTTTAAAATTATGGTTTCGGGGGGGGGGATCGGTTGCGGCATTCTCGGGGTGGCTTAAAAAGGCCTTAGAACCCTGCCCACTGGTCTCCATGTGGGTTTGCATTTGAGGGCTCTAAAGTTCAAACGGTCCCAGCTGCAAGAAGGACCCATCTGCAGGAAGGGCCGGATCCGTGGGCGCTGGAAGGTGTGAAGAGCTTCCGGCGGGGGTGCAGATGCTGCCCCGGCGTGCCCAGCGGGTCACCCCATTTCCAGCAACAGACCTGCTCTGGAAGTTCCCCCGCCTGGGTCCCGGTCTGGCTCTGTCACTCGGCGGCGTCCAGGCCGCCCGCGGTAATCAGAAGCAGCTCTGGGCCGCTGCGGCCGGGCCGCCCTGGCTGCGGTCCCCGCGCTGCCGCGGGGGGCGGGTGCGATCTCCAGGTCCTCCCTGCACATCTGGCGCGGCTGGGAGCGCTCGCCTTTCTTCCCCCCGGTTTTGTTCTCACAGCTGTGTCCATTCCGCCCGTGAACCCCCGAGTGATCCCTGACAGGTGATGAATTGGCAGCGGCGGCGGCGGCGGCGGCGCGCGGGCCAGGCCGCGGAGGGGCCGGAGCCGGAGCCCCGGAGCAGACTCTCTGGCGCCAGGCGCGTGACGCCGCCCATTCACGCCGCCCTGCAGCCTTGTCCTCGCGGCGCCGCTCAGGCGGCTGCCATGGCAACCGCGCCGTCACTCAGCGCGCGCGCCCAGCTGATCAATGCCTGCGAGGCCCCGGCGTCCCAAGCTCGCCCGCGCCCGACCCGCGCGCACCTGCAGCCTCTGCAAGTCTTAAGTTTCGAGCGATCTAGGGGAAGGAAGGAGGGCCGGGAAGAAAGAAAAGGAGGGCGGGAGGGGCAGAAAGAACTCTTCCTTTCGCAAAAGGAGGCGTATATGGCCTAGAGGTTGCCAAAGCAAAAGCTTTTGTTTTATTTCATTTGTTTTTGCAACCGCAGCGTGCAGGGTGGGGCTGGCACGAGGGAAGGGTGGATGGGGAGAAGGTCACTGTCTCGGCTCTGGGCGAGATTTATTTATTCCTTTGGATCCTCTGGGTCTCAGCCGCAATGGCTTTGATCCCGGACTCCTAAAAATACCTTTGAAGGACCCCCCTTCCCCCAGTCCTACTGCCTTCCTCTTTGGAATACTGGGAGGTTGCGCAAAAAAATTAGAGTTTTCCAGAACGGCCCCCCCGCTGCCCCTGGGGAGGCGGGAGGATGTACAGCCCCCGTCCTCCGGCTCCGCAGAGCCTCAGCACGCCCGCATTTGCGTCCTCATTACCACTACAAAGCAGGGACTAGACTGAGCCCCTTTATAATGCTTCATTTTCGACCGAGAGCATCAAGAGGCCAGAAACTCCCAAGTCAGCCTGCAGACGCAGACGCCGCCTCGGTCCCGGCTTTATCTCCAGGGAAAGTTCCATTTTAAGAACCAGATGCCAACATTCCCGGACAGTTTATGGCATCCGGATCCCTCAAGGGTGCTCATCTGCAGTTCAGAGTGTTAGCAGCAATTATTTATCGTCTGTCCTGCAGAGGAGTTCCTGAACATAAATGTCCTCTGCTGGCCCTAAAAACGGAAGGGGTGGGGGGCGCTCACAACTGGCCTGTCCTGTTATCTGGTTTAGCAGAGTTTGTTGTGGTTTTCGAGGAAACAGCATCTGGATTGCATAAGGATTGGAGTTTTTGCTTTGCTTGTTTATTTAATACCTTTGGCAAGAGGGAGCCCTTACCCTGAAACCAGATAACCAAATTTGGGTTTAAAACAGCCTTCCAAGAGGGGCAACGCCAAGGGGGGAACATGAGCAAACCCTCGAAAAGCAAACAAGAGGATGTTTATTTTTCTCCCTTCGGGTATTTCTGAAGACCTGCCTAACCTCTTACGCTTCTTGTCGCACACAGCTAATAAATGGCATTAGCAAAGCGCTGTAGCTACTACAATGGCTTAACAGCCCTTCCGCCCTGCCCGATCCTGGCTCTAATTCCTAATAGGGTTCCCCCGCGGTCCGGTTTGCCCGGAGATCTCTAGAGCCCCAGGTAAAGGGCCGTGGCAAATCCAATTGATGACAACCCTCTGATCGCCTCTTAGGGGGATCACTTTTCAGCCCGGTTCAAAGAAAGCCAAGTTTGGGAAGTTTGGCGGAGGGGCCGATTTAACTACCAGTGCTGCAAATATTTAGTTACAAATGCTGTGAAGTGCACCGATTTGTGGTCGAGTTTGGCTTTCACAAAGGATTTTCCTGTGCCTTTTGTTCCGGTCACCAAATTAAAAAAGAAAATTAACTTGAGTGAGAGATAAGGTCTTGGAAAACAATCCCAGGCCGCCCGCGAGCTGGCGGGAGCGGGGCTGGCGTCGCGGAGTCTGCGCCGCCGGAGGCGCGCGTCGCGGGGGTCGGGCCACCGCAGGGAGCCGGGGTCACCGCCCGGACCCCTGGCCGCCGCCTGCGGTGCGCGGGGAGTGCAGCGCCCTGGCTGCCTGTCAGCCCCCCCACTCCACGGCGTCGTGGGAATCCGCACCAGCGGACGACAAGGGCGGGCTTGTCCGGAGTCAAACTGCATCTTAAAACTGTAATGCGGCACCGAGAGCAAAACCCAAAGTCCCGGCTTGCGAGTCCCTAACAAGAAACACTTGTGCGCACCGCTCGCCTCCACACCCCCGCCCCGCGCTTTGGCCCCAGCAGCGTTAGCGCGCCCGCCCCGCCGCAGCCAGCCAAGTCCATGACTTCAGTGGGGAGGAACCCGCCTGCCGCACCACGTGCGCGCCCTGCAGGGGCTGCCACCCCGTCGCACCCTTGCGCGCCGGGTGCCCGCACCGGGACCCGGTCCTGCTCTGCTGTTGCGCCACCTGCCCCTGCGACTCCGTGGACACTGTCCTTTGCGTTCCCCAGGGGCAAACGGGCCCGTCACCGCAAGCAGTGGAGGCACGCAGACGACGCCAGAGCGGGTTGCCTGGTTTCTTAAAGTTTGACCCTCTTCCTTCCTTTTTTTCACGCATCTTTTAGGCCTACGCTTCCAGAATCTGCGCCCTCCCCCGTAAAATGGCAATTTCAAATCTCGCCCTCCACGGTGAGAGGGAGAACATGCATGCCAGTCCCGCAAGACCCCTGCCACGCGCCTGTCTTGTGTGTCGCTGCTCCCGGTTCTGTGGGAAAGGGCTGGATGTAGCCTGCATCTTAGGAAGGTGACCCGCTGGGGACGCCTCGAGCGGCTTGGACCTGGCAAAGCTGGTGAAGGACAGCCCTAAGTGCAGCTTGGAGATTGCTTTGACTCTGCCAGGTGCTCACGGGCCTCTGGGCTTGGGTTCCGCGATCCTCACAGCGCTGCAGCGACACCGGGTCTCCCTTTTCAGACGCTGCGGCTGCTCTTCCGCGGGAGAGCCTGGAGGGAAGGCGGGGAAATTAAGCCCCAGGAGTAGCTTTAATCCACTCACCTGCCCTTTCAGAGAAGAAAGGACAATGCCAAGGCCTCTGTACCAGGAATCTTCACGGTGGGCCAGAGTGATCTTTTTGCAAGCTGGTGCTTAGCTCATCTCTTCTTGCTCATCACCTTGACCCATCGGGGTTGGAAAGGCACATGTCTTTCACAGAAGACATGGAAGCGATTCAATGACAGACCCCTGCCCGTCTTGCCAGCCTGGACCCCAGCCCGCACTTCTCTGGCATGGTGTAGGGTGTGTGGCTCTGACTCCAGGTGGAGTATTGATTTCTGTTTGAAACCTTGAAATTCACTGCAGCCCTGGATGGCTGGATTGCTCACAGCCAGGAATTTGTAAAATACTTTGTTCTCACATTCCTCCAAACTTAACATGGAGAGACTGAGCTTGACCTTGTATTAACCATAAGTCAACTCAGATCTTGGGACTTTTCAGACCTTAGTGTGTGTAAGAATCACAGGATTACAAAGTCCAGGGCTGCATCTGCCAACTCAACTTCAGCAGGTTTGGTGAGCAACCAAGGAAGTGGCACTTTAAGCATCCTGAGAAGAGGCGGTTGCAGGGCGGGACTCCCTTAGAAGCTTCAGATAGAAGACAGTCTTGCAGCGGCCATCCTGGCTTAGAATGAGCCAACCTGGACCCTTTAAGGAACTGAAGGAAAGGCCATTATATTTAACCTACATTTTAAAAACTGGTTTCCCCTCTTCTTTCCTAAGGTTCCAACAGTCCTTTGGATTTTCTTTAGCTGTTCTTTTGGGGTAGGCCTGTTGGTGACAAGCTTTTTGTTTTTCTCGCATTTGAAAGCGTGTCCTCGTGCATGCTGCAGGATACTGTTGCTGGGTATGGAATTCTGGGCTGACAGGTCTTTCCTTGCAGCAGTTGGCGGGCTGGTGCCTCCTATCACCACCGGAGAGGAGGAATCCGCTGCCAGCGAGTTGTTTTTCTCCCTGTGGGTAAGGACTCTCTCTCACCCTGCTTTCTTCACCCTCTGTTTTCAGGAGTTTCCCTAAGTCGTATCTTGTGAGTTTCTTTAAGTGTATTCTGAGGCTCTCTTCACTTCTTTTTGCCAAACTTGGGTAATTTTCAGTGGTTATTTCATCACACACATTTTGGTCCTTCCCCCCCTTCTGGAACTTGATGACACTAGTGCTCATCTTTAGTTACAATCCCACAGATCCATGAGGCTGTATTCAATTTTTTAAAAAAGTCTGTTTTCTCCAGGCTAGAGTGGAAGGTAGTCAAGCTCATGTACTAGACTCACCAAAGTCGAAGCAACGAGTAATCTCGGGGAACCATCGACATGGGGAGGGGGCAGGAAGAAGTGGGAGGGAGAGGAAAGGGAGGGATGATAGGGAAGGATCTGGGGGCAATCAACAAGGTGTCTTACTCTTTAATCACCTGAGAAGCCTAATAATACTTATGCAATCATTTAATTCTGGAAAATGAACAAATATATGTATATAACACATCCTGCTGTGCAGAGAGGCCCTTGGGTCGCATGGGCAGTGTGGAGCTGGGCCCGGGTTTCCCTTGGTATGTGGCTGCCATCCTCTTGGCTTCCGCCTCAGAATGACCATGTAGCATTCATATATCTGTTACAGGGCGGAAATATGGAAGAGTCAAGGGACTGGGGTGTGTGTGATGTGCGGGTGATTCTGGATCAGGATCAGGTACGGATCATATTGTTACTATACATGCATTTATGATTGTACAACAACACAACTCCTCGATAAAAAGGGAAAAGGTCTGTTTTCTCTGTTCAGATTGGGTAGTTTCTTTTGTTCTGAGTTCTTGGATTCTTCTGGCTTCTGTGTTTTGCTCTTGAGCCCATCCGGTGAGTTTCCTTCAGTTATTGTATTTTTGGTTCTAAAATTTTCCTTTGACTCTTCTTTCTATCTTCTGTTTCTTTGTTGAGGTTTTTTTTTTTTTGAGCATGTTCATAATTACTCACTGACTTCTGTCAAATTCTCGTCAGACAGTTCCAGCATCTACCTCAGCTGAGCATGGCCTCTCTCTGCGGTCCTTGCCCTTTCTCCTTCGGGCTCAGCTTTCCTGTTCGTGGTGTGATGAGAGAGGTTCAGTTGAAACCTGGACCTGCTGTTTGGGTTTCTATTACAGCAGTCCTTCGCTAGTGAACTGCTTCATCAAGGCCTGCTTACCACCTCCCTGTGGCCTCCCCTGACCCCATGGGGTGGCAGTTCACCATGCGCTAGCAGACGCCCCAGCCTCACTGGTCCTCCTTTGAGTCCCCTCATAGAGCAGGCAGTGCCCGATACTCAGGGAGGGGGCTGGAGAGGGGGAGCTCAGGCTGCCATGCCATCCTCACACAGTGTCCAGCCATCTCTGACACATTGCTGCACAGAGAGGCCCTTGGGTCCATGGGTAGTGTGGGCAGCTCTTGGGGGTGGAGCTGGGGTGTGTGGCTACCATCCTCTTGGCTTCTGCCTCAGAATGGCCATGTAGCAAGTCCAGACTTCCTGGAGCCCACCATGCTGTGAGGAGGCCACGCAGCTGTCACCTTCTCAGTGGACCCTCCCAGGACCACTGCATTCAGAACGTTCTCCACCTTTGGTCCTGGCGCTCCTCGTTCCTGCCACTGCATATCCTCTGTAACCAGGTAATGGACTCACCAGGCTCCTTCCATGTCTCTCTCCCCGGTGCGGAGTGTCCTGGTGGTGAGGGATTTTCGTCGGTAAGCTCCTAGGAGAGTGCGTGGCACACAGTAGGTATTCAGTAAATGTCTGTTGAATGTGTGGATGGATGGACACACGGATGAGGATGCCCCAGAGCTTGATTTTGCTGGAGCTAACATTGATGAAGTCCCATTGGCTTCAGTTTCTGGGCTTGGCAGCCTGTCCTCTTTTCCAGCCTGAGTTGAGGCCTGACTCCTCACCAGCCTGTGACTTCTCCCTTTTACAGCCACTTGTTGGCTTGCTACAGCTCTGTTTCCATCAGATCTGTATGCACGTTCGTTAACTCATGTAAACCTTAACAAAAGGCCTATGAAAGCAGCTTCCTGCATGTTTCCTCTTGCTTTCGGGCATCATTACACGAACACCCCATCGGCTCCCATGCTGCTGGGGTAATCCCCTTTATCGTGCTTCCAAGTGACAACTCCTCTCTGGGAACACACCTAACACCAGATGTTTACGTTTCCCCATCCCCAACATCCATTCTCCTTCCACATGATTCAAGGGCCCTGCCTTACGACACGGTGGCAGCATTGTCTGTCTCACCTGTCTGGCCTAGAACTCACTCTTACCTCTAAGAGTGCGTGCACGTTCAAAAGTGGGTTCTCGATCGGTCAGCTCCTCCTTCACTGCACCCTTGTCCAACTCTTCATGTGTCCGCAAATGCTCAGCACTGTTGCATGTGATGGCTTCACGCTCCACGAGTCCAAGGTCCCTCCCTGCAGTTCTCCCGCCAGCCCCTCACTCAGAGGGACAGGCATGAGTGTTCCCATAGCAGCTGAAGGCCACTTGAAAGAGACCTTCAGACTCCAGAGGTGAAACGCCCTTCCTAGACTGTGAGCCTGTATTTCCAGCCTCCCTTGCAGCAGGTGACTGCGGGACATTCCCAGTGGTTCTCAGCCAGGGCAATGGCATGTAGTAATGTGTGGAGGCCTCACTTGTCACATTGGAGAACGGGGCAGAGATCTACTGATATCTTGTGAGTAGAGGCCAGGGAGCATGCTGCTCTACTTCACCAGGGCACAGGACAGCCCTACACAAGCAAGTGGCTCTCAGTGTCATGGCGTCAAGGGTGAGGAAGGCTGTTCCCACCAGCGGAGCAGGAGCTGGTTGTGGTGAGCCAGTTCTGGGCCTAGTTCGTAAAACCACTTCAGTGGGCTTCCTTCTTGTAATCAGGCATGGCGTAGACAAGGACAGACACCTGGGATATGATGAGCCACCAAAATGCAAAGAACCCTGTCCCTAAGATACACCCATTTTAAACTCTGAGAATTAAACTTGCAGCGGTGCCTGGGTGTCTGAGTGCTGGGCTGTTACATGTGGCAGGTGTCATTGCTTTAGCTGATTCAGTTGGACACTTCTGCTTGTCTGCTTCAACAGAGTCCACAACAGGCGCACCACATCCAGCCAGCCCACTGTGTCAGCAGTTCCCAGGGGTGCATCTGGAGTCCCCCTCCAAATGGGAGAGGGACCTCCGCAATGTTCCTCCCTCCATGTCAATTTATAACCGATGCATTGAGCTGGCTTGTGGCGGGAAACTGGAGGGCCTGGCGCACAGTAGGTCTGTGAGGAATGTTTGACATTGGCCTTTCTGAATAATCTCTCAGGAACTCACCGCATTCGTTCTAGTTAGTCTAGGACTCAGTGCGGAGTTGCTGAACTCTGTGGTCTGGAAGTTTAATCGGACACCCTCTCCTGCGCAGTCATCTTAACTGCCCAAGTTTAGTCAAAATAAACACAAGCGCCTGGCTTTTTACAGATGTGTTGGATCTGCCATGAGGGGTCCTTTCAATCCTAGTGTCCGTTAACTGAGATGGTTGCTAGATTTAGCAGATAAAACACAGGAACAAATGCATGCGAAAGCTTTTATTCATGTTCCATCTAAAGCTTGAGTTTAAATGGGTGTCCTGGCAATCTTATTTACCGAGCACTTACATTTCCTAGGTGTGTGAGAGCTGCATCAAAGGCTCAAAAGAAAATCAGGGAGGCGCTGTGATCCTCCTTACTCTAGAACAGGGACCACAGAATGCCAAAGGCTAGGTGCTTGCCCGGGTCCACCTCACCTGCAGAAAAGCAGTGCAGGGCGTTGGGGGCAACTCACAAGGGAACGGGTTCTTGTCACCAGGTCCTGTGGCCAGAAGAGCATTGCAGGATGTGCTCAGGGCATGGTCCCAAGTCCATTGTCATTTCTCTAAACCCTGTGGAGGGCTTGGCCTTTTCCCCCAGGACAAGCATCAGTACCTAGTATCCCCAAAGGAAGCTGGAGATACAGTGAGGATGCGTAAGCATGCTACGTCAAAATTTCATGTTTTGGAAAGATTGTAAAATATCCATGGCAAATCCTTTGTCCTTCCTTCCTTCCTTTCTTCTTCGCTTTCTTTCTTTTTCTGGTACTGGGGATTGAACCTAGCTAGAGCCCCAGTCCTTTTTATTTTTTATTTTGAGTCAGGGTCTTGCCAAGTTGCCTCAGCTTTGCTGTCCTCCTGCCTCCGTCTCCTGAGTTGCTGAGATGATAGGCTTGCACCACTGTGCCTCGCTATACTATTTCCTTTTTTTTTTTTTTTAAAAGGAAATTATCTTCCAGAGATAACGAAAAGGAAGCGGTATACTTTCAGAAAATCTTAGGAGGTAGCTCAGTGCAAAGACTAGGGGCACAGACTTTGAAGTCAGACAGGTGCAGGCTGGGGTTTGGCTCTACCCAGGCCTGCTGAGACTGCCTGGGACAGGTCAGCCAGGCAGCGGGCAGCTCGCCACAGCAGTGTGTCAGCTTGTGCAATGGGAAGGGAGCCGTCCCCAGTGAGGAGCAGGGGAGGAGCCTTGCTGCCCCACTTTATACAGGACACTCGGGGGGACCACAGTGAGATACCTGAGCACACCTGCAATCCAGGTAATTCACCACTCTGGGGGTGCAGATGATCCTGGTGTAAAGAAATAAAGGGCCAGCTGGGTGCAGTGGCGCACGCCTGTAATCCCAGCATCTCAGGAGGCTGAGGCAGGGGGATCACAAGTTCAAAGCCAGCCTGGACAACTTGGTGAGACTCTCAGTAACTTAGCAAAACCGTGTCTCAGAATAAAATAAATGAGGGGGCTGGAGAGGTGACTCAGCGCTTACAGTGCTTGCCCGGCTTGAGCGAGTACTCAAGTTCAAACCCCAGCACCACGTACACAAAAACGTCTCGGAGCAACGAAAGTCACAAAAAAACTAAATAAAATTATTTCTCTCTTTCTATAAATAAATAAATAATAAATGAATAAAGGATTGTGGGACACAGGTCAGTGGTAAAGCATCACTGGGTTCAATTCTCAGTACCCCAACTCCAAAGCAAAGAAAACAAAAATGAAATAAAGGGCAGATGGAGCCACACCCTGGGGGCCCACAGCTCCAACTGGGGGTGAGCGCTCTGCCTCTCTGCTGCAGGCACCCAAAGTGCCTGCCCTGCTGTAGTGCAAAGGTTTCTCCTCTGCACTGCTGCAGAGAATTCCCCAGGGAATGTGGAGCTCCGGTCTTAGAAGTGGGACTTGCCTCACCCAGTTCCTGACAGATTCCTCAGGGCCGAAACTGGGGGGCGGGGGGCAAGGCGGGGCCTCTGGTGGCTGCTGGTAGCTCTAGCCCAGGACTCCCATCTGCTGCCTGCACCTTGGAGAGCTGAACAGTAGCCCAAGTGGCCTTGGAAGTCACATCAACAAGACAGTGGCATTAAGTGGCCTAGCTATGATCGCGCCACGCTTGACCTCTCCACTGTGTAGACAAAAGAGGTCAAAATCACCTTAAGTCCTGGCGAGGAGAGCTGAGATGTTGCCACAGGAGGGGTGCAGTTACTGAATGCGCAGAGGAGCCCGGTCCTGGGCCACAGCACCATCCTCAGTTGCCCCGCTGTCCTGTCCTCTCCAGGCCCTGAGTTTGGTTGGAGAGTTCATCCTTCTTGGCTTTCAGTTCAAAAGCAGAGCTATCACATAGGATTCTGAACTGCGCCTGGCGGGGGTAGCTGCAGGGATTCTTACCCGCAGTATTCACCTGAGTCAGCTCACACTGGAAACCAAATATCAAGTAAGGCGTCATATTTTTTTTTAAATTAAGGGACTTTTTATAATTATGTGCAATTATAATGCACCAATAAAACTATGGGGAAAGTATAATAAATGCATAAACAAAAAAATGAAAATTTAAAAAATGAAGGCCCTTTCTTGGATGTGGCTGTGTGTTCCTTTTATGCTGATATAAACCTTTCAGAAAAAAGCCCAAATGAATGATTAGTGATTACATCTGTATGAGTGCTTAAGACTGTAGTGAGAAACTGATTCCCCGCCCAAATTTCTCTTTTGGAGGCCACTCAAATTATCAACATGGGAAAACATCCCAGATTTCAGTGGCTCAAGACAAGTTTATTTTCTCGTAATCCTACTGGTAGACTTCAAAGTGGGGTGAGTGTGTGCTTGTGTGCATGCATGCGTGTGGGTGTGTGCATGCATGTGTGTGGGTGTGTGCATGTGTGTGCATGGGTGTGTGCATGCATGTGTGCATAGGTGTTTGTATGCATATGTGTGGGTGCATAGTGTGCATAGGTGTGTGCATGCATGTGTGTGCGTGTGTGCATGCATGTGTGCATAGGTGTATGCGTGTGTGTGGGTGCATGTGGGGGGTGCATATGTGTGTGTGTGTGTGCATGTGTGGGTGGGTGGGTGCATAGTGTGTGCATAGGGGTATGCATGCACGTGTGCACGCGAGCACGTGTGTGTATGTGTGTGTGTGCGTGCATGCATGTGAAGTCACCAAGCGGCTCAGAGACCAGGGAGCCAAGCCTTGAAGGCTGATCCAGCTCCCTCTGCTGCACTCGTTCCCATCCTTGTTCTTCAGTCAAATGCGGGGAGAATAAGGAGAAAAGCTAATTCTGAGCGGAGCAGAGAAACGAAACCCAGGGCGACTTCCGCATCTGCTTGCCAGGCAGTGGCGGCAGCTGCTTTGCCCACGCTGCCTGTGAAAAGCCGGCCCGGGAGCTGTGGTCAGTGCGGGCCTGGTCCCTGCCCTGCCTGTCCCACAGGCCTCTGGAGTTGTGTGGGGAGCAGGGGAAGGGATTCAGTCCTCACAAGACTCCTGAGCGATCCGGGATCGTGCTGTAAGGAACATCCCGGGCCCTCAGCGACTGGCAGAAGTGGAGACCAGTGGTGGGCGCATGCAGAGGAGAGTCCCCTGGCCCCGGAGCTCACCCAGTGAGTGCCTGTCCTGCCAGTTGTGAGCTGCGTTTGCTCTTCCTGATCTGTGCCATCTCTGATCACAGCCAGATGGTGTTGGAAGTGACTCTGATGAGCTTGAAGGATCTGTAAGAATTAACCTCCTGTTCCTTTGAAAACACCAGCATCAGAATAAGTCGACGACAGTAGACGTCATTCAGTTTTTTTCAAAGTATTTTATTAATGCGACATAGTCTTACATAGTGGAGGGAGCTGTTACATGTCAGGCACACATGGATGTTGACATAGTGAGATAGTAAGTTGAGGGCGATCCTAGACCAGGTTCCACCCCGCCTTCATCTGTTCCCTGAACTCAAGTCTCCTCTGTAATCAATCCCACCATACTGTAATTTGAAATGAGCATATACATGCATGATAATTGTTGACATTTCTGAGTTTCTCTGCCTGCCTGTGTGTAGGTAGGTTTCTAATGGGAGTCGAGTGTTCCCTGTTGTATTGATGACCCCCTTGCCCATCCCTCCTTTCCCTTCCACCCCCACCTTCACAGGTATGGTTCCCCCAGCTTATGTGACTTTTCAACTGTGTTGAGTTTATTACTTAAACTCAGCTGATTGTCATCCTGTCGTAGGTTTTACACTAGCTTCCACAGATGAGAGAAAACATTTGGCCCTTAAGCCTCTGAGTTTGGGACTTTCACTCAGCATGGTTTTTTCCATCTCCATCCATTTGTCTGCAAAAGGCATGACATGGTTCTAATAGTGGAGTAGAGCTCCATTGTATATATATACCACAGTTTTTGAATCCATTACTTTTAAATATAAATCATTTAATATTATAAAGAACAAAGGACAAATTTTTTATTTTTACTTAAAAAAAATTTTTTTGAGATGGGCATCTCCTAAAGTTGCCCAGACTGGCCTTGAACTTGTGATCGTCCTGCCTTGGCCTCCTGTCCCCTGATAACAGGGGGAGCCACACTGTGCCCAGCTGACAGTTTAAACAACAACAACAACAACAACAACAACAACTGATCCAAGTGATCCTTGTGTTCGAGGGGGGCTGGGTTCTGCTCTGTTTTTACTCTTCTGTCTGCAAGCTTCTGAGCTCCTGTTTGCTGCCCTGGCTCCAGCTCTGGGTTTTCCTCTGCAGGCCCTGTGAATCCACCTGGCTCTGAGCTTTGCCTTCCCAGGCTCCTCAGCAAGGCCTGGAGCCACTGCCACTGCCTGTCCCAGCCTGCTTAGTGACCTCCCCAGGGCTTCTGCAGCCCAGTGACTCAGCATGACTTAGCAACCTGACTTTCCCCGGGAGCCTGGAGATCCTGCCAGTTATAAATGACAGAGGAGAAAAAGGCCCAGATTTCCCCACACCAGGGTGGCAGGGCCAGGTGAACAGCTCTTTCCCTTGGGGCTAATGTGGGTGGCTGGTGCACGGAGCCTTGGGGCAGGACACCCAGGCTGATGGATGTGTCTCCTCGGTTCAAAAGGAAGGAAGTTTTGTGTGAAGCAGTCGCTGAGTTTATTTGTGTGTGGGTGTGTGCATGTGTGTGCATGCATGTGTGCATAGGTGTATGCACGCATGCATGTGTGTATGTGCATGCATACATGTGTGCATAGGTGTATGCATGTGTGTGTGGGTGCTTGTGGGGGGCTGAGTTTATTTGGGGTAGAGGTACAGTGTATTCCACATTTTTAAACGGAGTGGCCTTTACCTTCTCTCTTCTCCAGCCGCGTGGAAGGACGTCCATTTAAACAGGGCGCCTCGGCTCCACGATGGGTTTCAGGGCCAGCCCTGTGGCAGGGCTCTGCCATGGTCCCCTTCCTCTGCAGTGCCAGGGTCCTGTGCTAAGCGGTCCTCAAAGAGCAGCCTCAAGGCTGGCCACCTGGCCCCGGGATTTCTGGAGACTTGGTGCTCAGATGGCAAAGGCCACCGCTGAGAGCTTGTGCTTTGGAAAGATTTGGCTTTTCAGGTCACCGTTCAAGGAACTTGGAGGTTGGAAGAATTTCTTTGTTGTCTTGTTTTCCAGCACAGGGCTGTACCATGGAACTCTATCCCTAGCCCTTCTTTAGAAAAAAAAATTTTTTTTCTTCTTGGGCACTCAGGGGTGCTTTACCACCGAGTCACACCCCCTGACCTTTTTATTTATGTTTTTAAATTTTGAGTCAGGGCCTTGCTGAGTTGTGGAGGCTGGCCTTGAACTTGGGATCCTTCTACCTCAGCCTTCTGTGTCTCTGGAATAACAGGCGTGCGCCCTCAGACCTGGCTTTGGTTTTTAAATGCCTTGGCTCTGCGCTGACTACGTGTCAGCAGAGGAGGGGGAAGCAGATTGCAGATGAAGTTGTCTGGAGGGCCTGTCTCCTGTGGGCTGGGAATTGTCACCACGCCTTGCGGCTTCGGCAGCCCCCTCATTCTCTCCTGCCTTCTGGCCTTGGCTCTCTGTACAGCACCTGCTGCTGTGGGAATGTTCTGGTGCGATGGGCCTTGTTCACCCCTGCGCCTGTGCACCCCCACTTCCTGGCGATGGCTGTGGTGAGGATTTTCTGCATCTGTGCCCCGACTCTCATGTTGGATTAAGGAGTCAGGGTCTCCAGCAGGAGTGTGGTACTGAGAGCGTCCACATGTGTGTTAGAATACACAGAAGAACATAGAAGAAGTGGAAGCACAAGACGTCGACCCCTTAAGAATGGATCCTGATCACCTGATCAGGTGACACCAAATATCACCTGACCCTGCAGGGATCAATGGAAAATCAGCAATTGAGGGCTTTTTAAAAAACACGACCCACGTGATCAGTTTCATTCTGTTGTTCTGGTCTGTCCCTTGGGCCATCACTGGTGCTCTAGCCCGGGGCAGGGCCCCTGAGCCCAGATGCTTGGCATCAGTAGATGATGTCCAGCCCCTTGACTGGCGTGAAGCCTGGCAGATTGTGCCCACCTCTCCTGCCCACCTGCTCCTCCTGCCCACACTTCAGCCTTATCTACATGCTGTTCCCCAGGGAAGCACAGGTGGGCGTGTACTCAGGCCTGTCCCTCTGCAGGAATGCCCTCCATCTTCCCTCACAGAGCCCTGCTGACCCCTCCTGTGGTCAGATCTCAGACGTCACTTCCTCTGGAATCTCTCCTGGTCCCCATGGTGGGCCCCCCATCTGTCTCCTCCCACCAGAGCCTGTGTGGGCTCTGCTGGTCACTTTCTGCCAGTTCTTTCAACAGGAGACTATGGTGACCCAGGGTGAGGGCTTTGGTCACAAACATGGCAGGTGGAGCAGAGTCTGGGGCCAGAGCAACCTGTCTTCTGGACTCTTGTAGGTGCAGCAGAGTCGCAGTTCTCAATTAGTCTAGGACACCAGCGACTCCTGGAACTCATGGAAATACCAGTTCTCAGGCCCCCTCTGCTGCTGGGGTTGACTGACAAGCCCCTGGGGAATCCTGGGTGGGAGCCCCTGGTCCAGAGGGGGACAGCGGATGGGTGAGGATCCACCCCCTCCTCGGGCAGCACCAAAGCCACAGAGGGAGCCCTCATGGCCTGAAGGCACTCTGGGAGGAGAAAGTCTGTCAGTCACAGCTGAGAGTCACACATCTACCAACTCACAGTTAGGAGACTGGGGCTGGCCTGAGGAATGGGGGACCACGTGTCCCTCGAGGCTCCTGCCTGTCCCAGAAGCTTGGAGGTGACCTCTGGAAGGATTGGGAGCTGCTGCTAGGGCTCTACTGGCAGCAGATGCAGGTCAGAGGCCAGCGCCCGAGTGGGTGACGTGGCCTAGAACTGGGGAAATGGGCATCAAACCCGGACACGAAATTTGTCACGTTCATGGACTTTGAAATATTATCCCCAAACAAGCCCTAAAGGTCACTTTGTGTTGTTTTTGAACTGAAGTTGAGAAACTCCAGAGGTCTGGAGTGATAAAGCCTGGGCCGAGGTCATTCTCTGCGGGTGAGGGTGGCAAGGGGCACTCAGTCCAGAGCAGCTCCGGCCAGGGCCCTTGGAGGGCTGTTCAGCCTGCACCTGCCAGCTCAGGAGGGGTGGGCATCCCTGTGGAAGAGGGACAGACACTGGGGCACTAGCTTTCTCTGCCTCAGGGCTTCCAGGGAGCTAGAGGGGTTGTTGGTGAAAGCCCCCCTGCCAGCCACTAGAGGCTTTCTTGGAATTTGAGGTACACAGCTTCTTTTTCTTCTGTTTTTCCCTAGTTCTTGAGCAAAAGGGAAATTTTCCTCTGGTGTCCACTCACCTCAGATTGTGCCCTGCTGGGAGGTTCAAAACTGGATGATCCCAGAGCCTGCCCCGCTCCAGGAGCCCAGGATCAAGGCCACACAGGTGGACAAACACATGCACTCCGCTCCACCACGCATGTCAAATTGGAATTTGGCGATGGTGTCAGGGTTACGGTAACCATATAATTGACTCTTCAAAGCCAGACATTTATGAGGGCAAAAGAGGACAGCAGTAACAATTAATAATGACAACAGTGGAAACCCTGAGTGTCCCAGGCAGATGTCAGGGACAGTCCTCTAACCATGATCAGCTGAGGAAGAGCAGCGCACGCAGAGCTTCTGTGGCATGTTGAAGGGGGTGCTCGCTGGGCAGGACGGCTGGCTTTCACTCACAGCACTGTGCGAGCCCTTTCAGAGGCACCTTTGTGGCCTTGAGGTTAGGGGTAAATAGAATTAGACTTATGACACTCTGTCGAGGTGGGGGTGGCAGGGGTGAGACCACAGCTGCATGGGGGAGCCGTTGGTGTCCACACAAGCAAAGCCAGGGTGATTTTCTTCCAGTGGACGGGGCTCCAGCCTTCTCCTGGCCCAAGTCTTCCAATGGCCCTCGCCTGCCTCTGGCCCTGTCTGGGCCCCAGGCTCACAGCCCAACACCTCTCCCATGTTCAGCCTGGACTTCCTGGGGCTCGATGGCCTCTCCTGAAGGTCGTTCTGTTGCCTTCGACAGGCTCTGCCCTCTGTGGCGCTCACGTGCTCCCGTCTCCTGAGCTGTCACGTGCTCCCAGCTGCATGCTGTCGGCCTTGAGACCAGACCCATTTCCTCACGCGTCTCTTGTCTCCAAGTGACTGGCACAGTAGCTGCTTTGCCAATAGCTATGATCCGGTTGAATTCTCCCCTTCACACATCTCCAGGACAGGAGACTATCGTCCTTTTGCTGGTGCCACCTCCCATGTCTTCCAGGGACAGGAGCAGTGACATTTAGGTTCCTCTGGTCAGGGAGATTTGGAGATGGCACGCTCACTGTGGGTGATGTACCTGATCCAGTGCCCATAGCCCTCACATGGTGTCTGGTCCCTGCCCCGGGTGGGTTTAATCAGAGCATAGGGACTGTTTTTCTCCCTTGGCTCTGAGCAGTTCAGGGTGCACTGGTGATAAACACTGGGTGAGAGGTCAGACACATCACACCCATCCTCTTCTTCACCCTGACACTGGAGCGGTTTTCCAGACATTCGGATCTGAGCCTTTTACCCGGTAGTCCCCCAGCCTCAGGAGAGCTGACCCCGACCTCTGCCCGTCCTTGTCCAGCCTGGAAGCTCTCTCACTTACAACTTGGACATCAGAGCCTCTCTGGTCCAGCTGTCTAGGGAGAAGAGAATTGTTCCTCCAGCCTGGCCCTGGCCGCCCGGTGCCGATCCCCAGTGGGGCGTAAAGATCACAGGCTGTGGGCAGCGGGCACAATCGCTCACTCTTTCCTTCCCTCCCGCACCACAAGCTTGAGAGGCCTGGGACCGAGTCGCTTGCCCGCACCTAGCTCTCAAGGAACACATTTTTCTGGTTAGTATTCACCGAGTGAGGCTGTTTTGTTCTCAGCAGAGGTAGGGTGACAGTGATCAAGGCACATCCAAGTCGTGGGGCTCCTCAGGTCAGGAACCCCTCGGCGACGCCCTTCTCTGCAGTGCCGGGCAGTTTGATGGACCGTCGGACACCAGCTCTCCACCTCTAGAGGACTCTACTTGGATCTGAGGGCGGCAGAGTTTGGCCATGGGGTTGCTGCTTACATGTGCCTTTGGTGGGAGGAGGGCCTGGCTGGGAGACCCACAGGGCAGCTCCGATCCTGTGGACAACAAAAGAGCAGGCAGAGAAAAGGGCAAAGCCGCGCCAGGACCTCGTCGCTGTGGCTTTCTGCCTGGTGCTCCGGTGACTGACTTCCCTCCACAGAGCATGGCTGGGGGACGTGGGCATGGCGGAGCTGCCCTAGAGCAGCTTTTGCTGCTGGGCTTGGGAAGTCTCCGATGCTTGCAGCTCTTCATCACCAGTGTTACTGCTGCCACGACAGGAGGCAGAGGGCAAGCACGCTCTCGTTCATTTGTTTTTTTTTTTTATTTTTTTGTTTTGTTTTTTTAAGAGAGAGAGGGACAGTGAGAGAGAGAGAGAGAGAAAGAGAATCAATTTTATTTTGTTTTCATGTGGCTTCCATTGCTCTGAGACTTCCTTGTGTACGTGGTGCTGGGATTTGAACTCGGGTCCTCGTGCATGCCAAGCAAGCGCTGTAACTGCTGAGCCACTGCTCCAGCCCCTCTTTCATTTGTTTTTGTTTTTGATGTCATTCCTTGAGTATCTCTTCCTGGGGAGCCCTCAGTCCGATCAAGCCTGAACTCTGATTTATCACTGAAGAAGATCCTCATTGTCAGAGCCAGGCTGGGATTGGTAAGGAAGCTGTGACTCTGCCCCGGCAGGGAAGCCGGCACTGCTAGGCACAGGGAAATGGAAATCCTGCTGTTACCCCTCCCACCAGCAGAACAGCCCTTCCCACGCTGCCTGCCTTCTCCAGTCCTGGCCACCTTTTCACTGGCTCAGGGAATGAATGACCCTTGTGAAGGAACATTGAGGGAAAGAGGTGTTAATTGAGGGGAGAGTCAGGGTGACAGGCAGCCATCTTCAGGTGGTTACTCAGGGTAGGGAAGGGCTCACCTGCCCGGGTCCTTTTCTGCAAGGAGCTCAACCCAGGGACAAGAAGAGGCCGGCAGTACCCATTCTGAGACACTTCAAGGTGACTTTGGCCTCTGTGGCTATTCCTAATTGGCAAAAGAAAAGGACTGGGTCACAGCGATGTGAATGGGCTAAGTTGAATGGCGGCTGGGAAGTGAGTCCTCAGCTTCTCTTGGGCACAGGACATTGTAGAGAAAGCAGCGCCCTCCTGTTCTCTGAATAGCTAGTGGCAGCTGTCCATGCCACACGTAGGGTGGTAGGCCCTAAGTGGAGAGGTGTCTCAGAGCTGATGGGGGTTGGTGGCATGGATGGCCGGCTCAGATTCCATCCTCTGCTCCGCTTCTGTTGAGGATGGAGTGGGTGAGAGCTGTGGCCGAGAGATGTCGGGGGACGGTGGAGACTCTTCACATCCAGAGCCTCCAAGCCTGGAGCACTGGCCGAGGAGGTAGCGCCCTCATTATAGCGTTAAGAAGAGGATGATAAGCTACCATGCAGGTGCCCACGGTGGTCAGCGGTTAGAGCCCTGTATTGCAAGCACTAGGATAGTGCGTAGGGAGCAAAGATGGCGTATGGGCACATGACAACACTGCGGTGCCACCGGGAGTCCTAAGAGGAAGGCAAGTGAGGTGCTGGGAAGCCCAGAGCAGGGGTTTCCCCACCTGCAGTGCATTGGGAATGGGGTCTCAGGCTTCCCGGGAGCTGGGTCTTAGGAGCTGGTGGGTGAGTGGACAGTACGCCCCATGCCAGGGACCAGGAGGTGGGTGCCGAGACCTGGCAGTTGGGTGCCAGGGAGGGCATTCAGTGAACAGAAAGGGCCAGGGGCATAGGGCAAGGCTCTGGAGAGCCCCACCCTCTTGGTCTGGCCACTCCAACTGATATCAAGGTGGGTTCAGGAGTGTGGAGCCCACCTGGTGGGCAGGGACACTTCCTGCAGGTGCTCAGTGGTGATTTTGGAGCAGGTGAGCAACAAGGTAAGGTTGGCTCTGTAGAGAGCTTCCTGGAGCCTGCGAGGAGGCACCTGGGAGGAAGGATGAGGAGGGACAGCAGGCGGCCAGCACCACAGTGTGTAGGAGGGAGGGCGTGTCCTGCATCCTGCGGGCTCCAGCCCTTGTGCCGGCACGGACACAGAGGGTCAGTGTGGACCCTGGAACACAGCAGGTGTGTTGGAGGATGGCAGCGCAGCGTTCTTGACTCAGCTGAGCCGGCTCCCACCACGGCATGGAAACCAAGTGTGACCTTTCCTCTTCCCTGTCTGTCACTTTTGTCCAAATCTCTCCTCTAGCCCTGCTGGCTTAGTTGGGTCTGCTTCAGGGTCAGGGAAGGGAGAATCCCTTTCCTGTAGGTTCTCCTTCATGGCACCTGTGGGCTTTGAGTGGACACCTCCCTCCTGGCTTGCTTGGGACAGCCCATGATTCTGAAGGCAATTAGCTCAGAGTGGCGGCCAGTGTGTCCCTAGAGAGCCAGGGAAATGGCAGACAGGCATGCTCTCCTAGTCTCTCTCAGGGGACCCCTGGGATCTCCTGGTGGTACCTTCAGGCCTGTAGAACAGAGCTGGTAACTTTTGCGGAAAGGCACATTTTTGAGTGTTTAATTGCTCAAGGGAAGTTTTAAGATTAGTGGAAATTGAAAACTATATCAGATATTTGCAAATTTTTCTTACACTCTGAAAATAAATTTACTTCTCAAAATCCAAGAGCAAGAAACCTCATCCAACGTGGTTATCATCGTGAACAGGAGAAGGGAGGAAGGGCCGTGACCGTCCCTTGTTCTCAGGTCAGTGTTGGGCTGTTATTAAGGAGAAGTGTAGACACAGGGTGTGGCTGTCCCAAGAGCTGGCATCTGCCCAGTGGCCACTTGGCTCGCTCCCGCTTGCTCCCTTAGGGAAAGTGCCGGGGTGTTCAGGCTGCCTCCTCCCTTTCCTTTCAAGTCTACAGTGCTGCTGTTAATTGCCAGACCCGACTGCGCTCGCCTTCCTTTAGCAAGCCCGGTTGCTTAGGCCAGTGCTGTCCAGCTTCCCGAAGTGGCCCAGCCCCACGACTTCCCGCGCAGCGCCTGGGCTTCCTGCAGGATGTGCAACATCTCCGTCCCAGGCCTGCGCCCAGCAGTGGCCTGGACATTTGGTTTGTCCTTAGGCAACAGAGGAAAAGGGTGTCGGGCAGCCTTTGGCATGGAGAACTTCCAGCTCTTGAGCTGAAGCATCCGGTTAAAACTATTTTAACTTCACGAAAAGTGGAGGGAATTGTGTAGGAAGAAGGGTTTGCTGGAGACCAAGACAGGAATGAACAGCTTTGGGTTCAGTCTGGCTGAGCATGCCCCGCCCCTCATGTTCCCCAGAAACAGTATCAGTAAGAAAAGCAAAACAAAAGCCCCCCAAAATTAAAAGAGTACAGATACCATGGCGTGAACACTTAAAAAGTCGCATTTTAATGGTGCAAATGGGCCTGACGCAAAAGGAGACTGCCGTGGAGCTCCTGCCCTGCACACCTGAACTTAAGGTGCAGGATCTGAGCCTATCCTCATGTGGCTTCCGTTCTTTTCTGTAAGAGGACCTGAAATCCGCTGTCTTGGAGGACTTCCCGTACATGGCACAGTGTCTTTAGCCGCATCCTCCTGCACTGGATCTAGGGACCAACTGATCCTGTGCAGCTGCAAATTCCCACGCTCGGACATTTGCCTCCCCATGCCCAGGTGACCCCTCAGCTGCCACTCTGTGCTGTCTCTCGGCATGTAAAATATGGCATTCTGTTCACCATGGATTTTTGCTTTGATTTCTTACATATCCCATTAACTATTGTTTATCTTTTTTGATCCCGTCTCTGGTTCTGTATTCAAGGCCTCACTACTTTCAATCAAACCTCATCCTGGTCAGGATTCAGGGCTCCCCTGTGCACTGCCAGGGTCACTTGGTGCTAATGCCCTGATGGGCAAATGGGTCGACTCACGCAGAAATGGGGCCCCACACAGCATGACCTCCATCCAGCCTCCCAGGGCTCCCCTGATTCCACCGCCTGAAACCCCCTCTCTGTTCAGCAAGTTTCCTTCAGGGCCTGCTCAATGTGCCTGTCGCTGTTCAACCTTCTTGCCTGCTCCTCTCTCAGGCTCCTCTGTGCCACCGTTTTCTCTACCTGTCTGGCACCGTTCCCCCCCGCACGCTGCGTCTGTCTTCTTCCCCTTGCGCGGTAAGCTCTTCAGGGGTGGGAAATGGGCTTTGTTTATTTATGTCTTGCTTGGTTTTCTTAGTATGTAACTGAGGGCTTCCATTGGAAAATGGAATTGCTGGGCTGGGGACGGAGCTCAGTGCTAGAGCGCTTGCTTAGCATCTTTCATCCCCAGTACAGTTTATTTTTTTTTTTAAAGGAAACAAAAACAAAACCCTCAAGCTGGGTATGGTGGTGCACACCTGTAATCCCAGGAGGGTGAGATACGAGGATTGCAAGTTTGAAGTCAGCAACCTCGGCAATTAGAGAGACCCTATCTCAAAATAAGAAAATAAAAAAGGGCTTGGGATATAGCTCAGTGGTAAAGTGCCCCTGGGCTAAAACTCAGTACCAAAACAATCAAACCAACCCAAACAAGCAAAAACCTTTAAAAGCAACACCCCAAAATGGAGATTCTGAGTGCCAAGAGGGTTTTGCTGGTCTTAATAAAACATTAGTTTAAAAAAAAAATCACTGCAAGTGTGTCCTTTCCTTTGTGTCCTTGTGCCCTGGGACTTTCCATGGAACCTAGAATTGCTGGGGTCTGGTTGGTCTCGGGGTAGGAGGAATGGAAAAGTAGGTACACCTGAGAGTGCAACACGTTGGGAAGACCAAGGATGGCCTTGGGGTGGGGTGGGGGGCTCAGGGCACCCACTCTGGAGCTTGTTGAAAGAGTATTTGTTGTGCTAACAAGCGCCTGATGGCAGTGATGGGGGAAGGAGCTGCAGGAAGGGCTGACCCTGAATAAGGGGTCCAGGGAGTGAGGAGGCCTCTTGAGACCCAGAGGCCTGCATGGTGGAGAAAAAATCGACAGGGAGAAGGAATTACGATCATGTGACATGTTTCCCAAAAGTAGATCTTCAGAGATCTGTGTGTGCACACACACACATACACACATGCATATATACACCTGTATAACACAGATACACATGCATGTACACATGTGCATACGCACACACAATGGACAAACAAGCATGCATTCATGCACACACAGTATAACAAACATGCATACACCACAAACACACATGTACATATGCACACACATGACCATGTTCACATACAGACACATGCACACATGTGAGCACATGGACACACATGCATCCACGTACCCACATACACACACACACAAACAACTGACACACAAGGGTGCACACACCTATGAACACATGCAAACACATATAACACATGCACCCATGTACAAACTCAATGCAACATGCATATGTACACACATATACACACATGCACACATTAACATGCACATATGCACACAAGACACATATCCACATATATAAACACACACCGACACACAGATACATTTGTATACCCATGAACACACATGCACACATATACATGCACACACATACTCCCTGCATCCCCATGCACTCCCGTGTGTGTACACATTTTTATGCACACACACATGCACACATGCCCCACTTGCTTTCTCTTAACTCAGATCACAGACACAGGAAGTTAAAAGCTGTGCACAGCTATTGGAAACTCCAGCCAGTCACTTGCTAGTAGTTTTAGTTTCCTGCCCTGGCATATTAAAGGATAAATAGATTTTCTAGTGAGACAACAGTGCACAGATTGTTGGCTATCATAAGCTGGACTTCTAGAGAAGCAGCGATTTAGGAAGGTTATAAAATGCAGAAAGCAAAAACCCAGGACACAGATACCAGAAGCCAGAATCCAAGGAATGCTCTGGGCTTTTGTCAAGAACATCGCCTGTCACCATATAGCAGGGCATCCCGAAACACCATGGCTCAAACAGCAGCACCTCCACCTCCACCGAGCTTGGGCTGTGGTCTGGAATTCGGGGCTAGAGTCCAGGAAGCCTCGCCCGGGCCTCCATGCTGGCTGGGTGGAGTGGGGGGACCTCTCTCCTGGAAGAGCCCTTGCTCTCTGTGGACCTCTGTCCTCAGAGAGGGTGAAGGTGGAGGCTGCCAGGTGATACAGCCTCATTTCTGCCTG
The DNA here is from genome assembly GCA_004027875.1 of Aplodontia rufa. Lineage (NCBI taxonomy): Eukaryota > Metazoa > Chordata > Mammalia > Rodentia > Aplodontiidae > Aplodontia > Aplodontia rufa. Next base: position 61,380 of record PVKS010005138.1, on the reverse strand, counting down.
ACTGAATTTTTGACAACCTCCTCTCTAGAGGGGAGCAAGGATGAAACCCTGTTTCACACAGGAGAGCCCAGAAAGGGGTTATGGGCATGTTGGGAAACAGGACTTCAGGAGGATAACTAAGGATTTGGGGGTCCTAAAGGGTAAGTCTGAGCTGAAGGTCAATGTCATTTTTCTTTGGGATCAAATGTGTCCTGGTGGTCGGGAGCGGTGGCTCAGCTTGCCTGGTGTGTGCGAGGACCCGGGTTAGAACTCCAGCACCACAAATACAACTAAATGTCAGAGAAACAAAAAAAACCCCAGATGAATAAATCAAAGTAATTCTCACTTTCTTCCACTTCCCAAAAATAAGTATCCTGTTATCATCTGCCCCAGAAAACTCCCCTCACTCATGTGAGTTAGGGGTTACTATGTGCAAATAGTATCTGCCTGTGAGAAGCACACTATCTTGATTTTGGGGGATAATGGATTGCTGGTGGCAGAAGTTCTTTGGGGCAGGAAGAAGGAGGCTGTGATGAAAGGTGACCGAGATGGCACAGGAGAGGAGAGACCTGGACAGTTGCTGTGGATCCCCACACCCTGGGAGCAAACATGCCCCAAGAAGGTCTGCAGGACTTGGGGGGAAGGGGCACTGAGGTCCAGGTAGGGCCCAGGTCTGGTGTCACTCAGTATCTGGAGGAGTAACTTGGGAATGTCTGAGCCAATAGGCTCTGAGGCACCAGGGGAGTTAGCCTGGGCTGTCCTGGCTCAATGGCCAGCCAGTGTTCCTGGGGCACTGACAGGGGACACAGGTAGTGGGAGTGGACGTGAGTAGGAGACACAGATTCCAGGGCTGGGGTTGCAGCAGGAGAGGGGTGGAGGGAAGGGCTGGGCTGGGCATTCCTGGAGAAGGGGCCTAGGAGGGGCAAGGGGAGGCCTCAGGCCAGGGATCCTGGCCCAGCACACTGCACGAGGGCTCACGCCTCACACTCCTGACCTCAGAGGAGGCTGGATCCTGCGCAGAGGCTGTGTCCCACCGGGCCTTGTCGGGTGGTGCTGTCTGCCCACCTCAGACCCCAGCCCTGGCCACCCGCAGAGGCCTGGGATTTCCATCTTCAGCTCCAAGTCAGTGTTGAGGCTGGGGACTCTACAGTGGCCTCAGTAAAGGCTCCCACCTGCCCCTGGAGAATAGTGGGTGTGCAGCTCAGCCCCCCTGAGCTCCTGAGGCCCCATGCAGTGCTCAGAGGACCTTGGCATGGAGTCTGGTGGCTACAGATGTTAGAACCTGGTGCTTTTTTAAAGGGTTTGTTGGCCTGAGGGCACAGCAATGGTGTGACTGAATGCCAAATCTTGATTAAGTGACAAACCTGGGGCCACAGATTCTTGGGAAAATCAAGGAATGAGGATGCTGTCCTAGATCTATAGATTACCATAATGACTAGGGCCTGTTGTGGGAGCAGGTGCGCTGCTGATATTCACGGGGCTCAAGGCAAGGGGACAGAGAGTCCCTGGTTGAGCAGGGACGTCCACCTTCTGCCGTCCCCGGATACTGGAGCTCCTGGCTCTTGGATTTTGCACTCTGGGATTCACACTTTGACCTCCATCTGGGGGGTGTACCACTAGTGCCCTGGTCCTTAGGCCTTCAGACTCTCCTGGGTCTCTGGCTCACAGACAGAAGCCCATGGGACTCTGCAGCCTCCATAATAAGTCTCTTCTTATCTTCCTCTGCACTTATCCCACAATTCGGTTTCTCTGGAGAACTCTAGAGGAGGAAGTGACCCGCTTAGGAGACAGTGTGGTGTTTTGTGTGTTCTCATACTCATGTTCCAACAGAGGCCCAGGAGACACCACGCCACCACAGAATGCCCTCATCTCCTACTCTTTTTGTCCCCAGCAGCAGGCAGGCAGGGGGCTCTTTTACAAGGACTGAAGGGAAGATATCTGCCAGGGATGCGTTTCCAGGTCCTGGAAGGCTGTGCTTGTTAGCCAAGAGTGTGTCCTATGGTCAAGAACACTGTCCAAACCGTGGCTCAGATTTGGACACAGAAAACAGAACTAAACAAGCCGAGCACGCAGAGCCCAGGTGGCCCTCAGGTGCACCCTGGGGACTCCCACTGGAACGCCCCCACCTCCTCACCCCAGCTGGCCCTGCCCAGGATGGCCCGCTGCTGTTCCCAGTGCAGTAAATGACATTTATTCTTCCCCTCGGCTATGAGCAGAGTCAGGTGAGGTTGTGGCAAATAGAATATAGAAATATTCATCTTTCCTTTCAACAAGGATCTTAAATGTCAAATCAAATGAAATGAAATCACTGTATCACGCAGACACATACATGGTGCAGCCCCTCTATAAATCCCCCAACCTCACTACTTCCCCTTAGAAGCATTTTATTGACCTGGGCCAGTTTAAATAAAGTTCAAATATATTTATTAGTTGAGCAAATGCCATTTGCTGGAGTCTGAGCAAGTCATTAGGAAACTTGTCCCTCCCGGCTGCCCTACCTCCCCACTTCACATTTTTCTGCCTGGCTTCTCTGGCTGGGGTAACTGTAAGGTTTCTGACAGCAGTGGGTATACAGGAGAAAGTTTAGATCTTTGGTCCACCTTTGACACCTGAAAGTGATCAAGCAGACGTTCCTGGTGTGCGGTAACCAGCCATCCTTGTTTCTGGCAAAGCCTCTGTGGGGACACAAAGGCTGTGGGGAGGCACAAAATGGAGGGGGGTCGTGGGTCTGGATCTGCGCCCCACTCCGCCCCACTCCGTGTGAGCCGGTGTGGGAGGGAGAGCCCAGGGATAAACAGGCCAGGGCTCAGAAAGGCAGGACCCCATGCCCAGATGTTGTGATGTTATGAGATAATTTCCAGCCCTCAATGGGGTGAAAGGGTGGATTTGTAGAGCCCGCATACCTCTGGGGGTCTTTTCAGGGAGCAGACCATGACTTCATTACCATGTCAATTCTTGGGAGTAAGCACTGATTTAACACAGGGCGGGCTGAATGCATATGGAGTAGCAGGACCCCTGAATGAATAGTGAATGGAAAACCGGCTGGAATCTGCCTCCGCCTTTGTTCAGGGGTGACCAATGTAAGGGACCCCAGAGCTTGCAGCACAGATGGTAGGAGGGGACAGGGAATCTGATGGGCTTCTCTCTCTCTTTTTTATTCCATCCTTTTTAAAAAGAGTTTTATTCTTGCAGCAGTTTCTTCGTATTTGGGGACATATTTCAGTTGTCTATCTGCGTTTATTTTGATTTCCTCACTTCACTAAAGCAAAATTAGCTTGGAGGGGGGGATCAGAGATGAAACGCAGTAGCATATGCAGCTGTAAACATTCCAATTCTGTTCTTTTTGAAAATTGAAGTTTAAGAAACCCAGTTTTGTGAGGTTTAGAAGTAATTGAAACTGTCATTAAGAAATCATGAAAAAGACAATTAAAAAGTTTGAATGACACATTCAGAGTTGCCCCTGGAGTTCTCTGGCGGTGTGAGGGGACTTTGGGAATTCTCACGCGAGCTGCGTGTGTCCAGAAAGGACAGGCTTTGAGAGGCCCGGCGGTGTCCGAAGGGCACGTACTGTAAATCAAAGGACTCGCTGGCATTATCTACTTTCCTTTCTGCTTTAAAAGTTAGAACAGATGTCACAAGGGAGGACAAAGTGGATTTTACCCACCAAGAGGGGCTTTTCTTGCCATCCTTAAGAGGAAGCTCCTTGAAATGTTAATGAACACAGTTGTGTTGCCCGGGTTTGCATAGAGATGGTGGGAAACAGCTCTGATCCCAACAAAACCCTTTGTTATTAATCAAGAAAATCTGGTCTGCTGAAGCAGCAAAGAGCTAGAAATTAGTGGGCCACTGGCAAGGCGGCCGGGGTGGAAGATGCAGGAAGGATTCCAAAGCTCTGGTAAGATGCCGTCTGGGGCCCGCTTGGTTTCCCAGCGTCCCCTCCTTTCCCAGACCTCGCCTCCCTCTGCAGATGAAGGGGAAGGGATAGTTCTCTTGCATCTTGTGCTTTAACATCGTGTGTTTTCTTTTCCAGCAATTTCAAGAAGCAGGCTGGGAACAGCCATTAAAAGCGCGCTAATAAAGTGATGCGGAGAAAGGAAAGCTAAACGCCATGAAATCAAAATGGAGCGTTTTGCTTGGCTAATGGGCTTGATTATGAGATTTTACAGGCCCTTTTGTAAACTTGAATTTTATTTTGTGCGGGGGAACAGGAAATTTCTGTTTGGTTTTAAACATACACCATCACACCACCAAATATTCCTAGTTTAAAATCTGTAAGACTAGAAGACTTCATGCCTCAGGAGGAAGGAGTGAAAACAGCCCCACTACTCCTTAATCAGCACAAACTCCAAGCCTCTTACTTAAGAGAAGGGAAACTGAGGCCCAGAAATCACTGTGGAGCTGCGGAAGCGCTAAGCCTTGCCCTGGTTCTCGTCACGCCTTTGGGTTCAGGCCAGCCCCCTTTGCTTCTCCTTGAGCAGGGGTCCTCAGCCTTGTCCCTATTGACATTTTGAACCCCAATGATCACTTACAACAAAATATCCTTGTAGGATATTTTCCTGTATCTCTGGCCTCTACCCCCCAATTTCTGTAGCACCCGCTTGCCCTGTGACCACCAAAGATGTCTTCAGATATCACCAAGTGCCCCTTGGGGACCACAAGTACCTCTGGCTGAGAACCACTGAACTGGACAAGTCGCCCACCTTAGGGTGAAGGAAGCCATGCTTTGAACTTCCTGGGTCCCGGCGAGCCAGTTCCCAGAAGTGGATCACTGCCTGGTTTCTCTCCTTCCCCACAATCCCAGCCTGGCATCTCCCCTCTTCTTCCATCCAGTTGGGCTGGAGGAGAGGAAACAGCAGTGGGAAGCAGGCAGCCCTAGCGACACCCAGCCAGGAGAACCGACTTGTCCTGGGTGCTGTGTGGAGAGGTGGGCACAGTCACAACTGTGGACGCCCAACTCCCATACAGGAGCACCATGCTTTTCAGCATAGTAAGTTCTTGGGACTGAAGCAGAGGCCCGGGGTTACGACGCTTGCCTGGCATGTGTGAGGATGTGGGTTTGAACCCCAGCATCATGTACCCAATGAAGCAACGAAAGCCACATGGAAAACTAAGTAAAATTGATTCTGTCTTTCTCTCTCTCTCACTATCTCTCTCTCTTTAAAAGCAAATAGTAAGTTCTTGAAAGGTTGCTGCGTGGAGCATGTGTGGGGCACACATCATATACCCCCTTCTAGGAAAAGCAAACCCAGAGCAAATCTGTCATGAAGAACTTCTTGGGGCATGTACCATTGGCTTCCTCCTCACCAAGGGCATGGTGCAGGGGAAGGCCCCAGGGTTCCAAAGCCCTCTGGGAAGCACAGCCTTGGAAACATTGTACGGAGATCTGTTCCTTGAGAGCCCTGTTGGGGAGTCCAGCGCAGCCCAGCATGGGGCCAAGCTGTTGCACTTAAGAAGTCTTGGCTGGGGCTGGAGTGGTAGCTTGGCGGTTACAACACTTGTCTGGCATCCATGAGGATATGGGTTCGAATCCCAGAACCCCACACGCAACAAAGGGTTGGAGCAACAAAAGCCACATGAAAAACTACAATCAATCAATCAATCAATCAATCTCTCTTAAAAAACAGAAGCCTTGGTCATGGCAATCAGTGGGGTCCTGTGGGTAGTTGTGGCCCTGCAGGGCCCTGGGAGGCACGTGCAGACACCGGCTCAGACACAGGTGGTCCCGCTGCACTGGCAGGGGTATAGATGTCCATTCTGGCTTTGCTTTATCGGCTGGGGAAGCTCTGGCATCAGAGCCACCGGGAAAAACTAGGAGCTTCTAGAGTCTGTGGGTTAGGAGAACGGAAGATTGTGTGTAAGTCAGGGACAGCATATGAGAGATGATCTGGGGACAGTGGCCCTGAAGGAGCTTCTAAACTACTGTTCTGCTTCCATCAGGCCTGATGGTGCGGCTCGGAAGGCTCTGGAGTGGAAACACACTCACCCCCCACCTCTACCACTGTGAGAGGGGTGAGGCCATTTGGTAGAGGAGGCAGTGTCCAGGGAGCCTGGAGGCCTTGCCTGCTGTTGTAAGACTAGGGTGCCGGGGCCTGGCCGCAGTGGCTGTCCCCTCTGCAGCTGCTGTTTTCTCCCTGGGAACTGGATTCCTGGCCTTCACTGAGTGCTGGGCTGGATTTCTGTGCAGGCGCATCTGAGCTCATCCCCCAAGGAACAATGCAGTGGAGTGGGCTTCCGGATGGGACCTGGCACCTAGGAGAGAGGGCAGGGAGGGGCATTCACTGTGGAAAGGTGTTGCCCCCTTTACGGCCCCCCCCAACCAGGCCTATTTTATCCCCTCCATGTCCCCTTCCTCCTGGATCAGATTCCTGTTACTAGGGTGGGAAACAAGCAAGTCTGTGGTCTAGCCTGGGACCCACGGAACAGGGCAGGCATTTAACTCCCAGCGACTCGTGGGGACCCAACCGTAGGTGGGTTGGGTGAGTGGTAGGCACTGCAGTGGCACCCCTCCCCACATCCGTCCCAGCCCTGATCCTGCTGGCCTTGCTGAGTGCCCACTGACACACAAAGCACAGATCTGTCCCTGCTGAAGTGCTGGGAACTGTCCTCAAAAGTCACTTTCAGACGTTAAGAAAAGGCCTGTGGAATCCAGACTGGGATTCCACCTAGGGAGGGTGAGCCGAGCAGAGAAAAGGCTCCATTATAAACACCTTCAAAACAGCACACAAAAGAAAGGCTGAGCGAGATGGCTGGGCCCCAGCGCCCCTCCAGTGGCAGTCAGGGCAGCACCAGCTTTGTGTGGAGTTCAAAGCCCCAGGGAAAGCTAGTGAGGAACTTTGTTTTTGGGCAAAGGACAGAGCTTATCAGAGCAGAGTGTTCAATTACCTCCTCTGTTTTCTACAGTTTTCAGAACCAGGCTATGGAGACCCTTGAGGGTGCCGAGGACCAGAGGCAAGGGCTTCTGGGCCTCCCTTTAGGGGGGTCACACAGGGACGTATGGGTCCACCCTGCTCAGGACAGCAAGGGCTTCTAGAGGCAGCAGGGGGGAAAAGGGACCTAGATGATTGCTTGAGTCTCCTGTGATCGATACTGCTGAGAGGAATTCATGCTTTGAGGAGTTGGAAGGGGCAGGCTTCTGAAAAGCCCTGTCAGGGAGGCCACCAAGAGCTGATCACCTCGCTGGATGGTTCTGGAATGAACTATCTTCTGTCAGTCCTATGATTCTAAATTCAGGAATACTGGACAAAGGGTCAATTGCTGTAATTTAAAACAATAGTTTCAATATATATTTATTTGTTGGTAGGAGGAAATTCTCTGTATTATAGATCTATACAATATATGCACAGTACATACTATATGTGATATGATATGCTATTAATATGCACTGCATAAATTATAATATGCTAACGCACACGCATTTAAAATGTGTAACCAGAACTTCCAGGGATAAGGTCAGCAAGAGTGACGCTATGGCTGCTTCTGCCACCGTTCACTGCAGAACCTTCCTTGGCCTCTGGAAAGGGTCCCTTTACCATCAGACAGGGGCCAGCATAGGCCCCACACCCACACCTAGGAGTTCTGCCACATGTTTTGAGAGCACAGGTCCTTTCTGTGCCCTGGGGGCTGGGGTCACTGAGGACTGCTTCAGCGGTGGCCCCAGAGGACAGGCAAACAGATAGGAGCCGCTTCTTACTGGGAGTACTCATTTCATCTTGCACACCCCCGTCAGATGGTTCACCAAAGTGGCTCTAGAGTCACTTGTGTTAAGAAATCTCCTTTTATTTATTTATTTTTAATAGAGAGAAGGAAAGTGAGAGAGAGAGAGAAAATCAGTTTTATTTAGTTTTTCATGTGCCCTCAGCTGCTCCAACACTGTGCTGTGTACGTGGGTGGCGCTGGGGTTCAAACCCGCGCCCGCGGCCTCGTCCTCGGCACGCCAGGCAAGCGCTGTAGCTGCCATCCACAGCTCCAGCTCCAGGCGATCTCCTTTTATTGATTTTTGCCCTTTCACCTTCCCACATCTACGCAATGAGAAAGGAGAACAAACATCTCCCTCAAGCAGAGGAGAGACCCAACCATGACCGCTTGGAGAAAACTGTGCACTATTAAAGCAAACTAGGAACAAACATCAGACATCGTATCGTGAACGGCAATGAAAGAAGATGGGAAGCACTGTGTGGCAGCATTCCTGGCCCCCAGCATCAAATGTGGCACCACAGGAAGCTGCAGGGCTGCTTCACCTCCGGCTCCTTCTTATCAGTTCCTAGGAGGGACAGAGGCTGGAGGGGAGCATTTTAGGAATGCAAGGGAGGAGAGTGCAGTGGAGGAAAAGGGACTTTACAGCCTTGTCTCTGGATTCTGGGCAGAGGTGTGCAGGGTGAGGGCACAGGCGGGCAAGCCCATGGGCATCGAGGCGTGGAGGGTGAGACGCTGTGCGGAGGGACTTCCTGCGCAGGATCGCCACCTCACAGGTCTGCAAAGCTGCAAAGCCTCCCATGGCATTTTCAGAGCAAAATAGGTCAGAATTCCGTCACTCATGCTGCTGGCAGTGGGTGACTGCAGAGAGGTCTGCAGCCCTGACTGTGGTGGGAAGGCCCCTCCCACCCCACAGGCTCTGTGCCCGCCTCAGGGTGTTCTAGCAGTGGGACTCAAGAGCCCTGTCCCCGGCCTCTGCCTTCTCAGGGCGGAGAGCTGACCTCCAGGTCTCTGCTAACACTCAGCAAAGAGCCCCTGTCGTCTAACTGAGCCAGAACTTCAAGCTTCGAAGGGCACGCTCACCGGCCTTGACTTCTGGACTCCGGTACAAGTCTCTCCTGCCCAGGTTGGAGGCATGTAGAAGAACTGATGAGAAGGAACAGGCCCAGCCTCCGCAGGGCCGGCTCAGGGTGCCTCTCCCAGGCTCGGCCCCCGGGGCGCTGCTGCTTCATAGATGAGCCACTAAGGCTCAGAGAGTACGAAGGGCTTGCCCACAGTTGCAGGTGATAGTGGGCTAAGACTAGGGCCCTGAACCTGAGCTCACCACCTGGGCTCTAGGGAAGGACGAAGGGACAAATGCGCCATAATTATTTTCCCCTATTCAGAAGATTCTCCTCCTCCTTCTTCTCCTCCTCCTCCTCCTTCTCTTTCTCCTCCTCCTCCTCCTCATTCTCCTTCTTCTCTTTCTCCTCCTCCTTCTTTGATTTTTGATTTTTCAAGAGCAATTGATAACCTGTAAGAAAGTTGCTATTTGTTGTGAAGTGTCATATTTTGCCAATGATTCCTTAATTTAAAAAAACCTGAATTAGTGCAGTCTGGGTTTCGGCTGGAATCCTGTCACTCTCACTCTGACACATTTTTAGGAGAGGGGAAGAGAGAGAGAGAGGAGAGGGAGGAGTAGAAGCAGCTGGCAGGCTGGAAGTTCTACCTGCAAGAATGTTCGGTGGCCTTAGCAGGAAAGGTTGGGAAATCGGTGCTGGGAAGTGACCAGATTCCACCTGCTTGCTTTGACTCATCTTCACCCCTAAGAGTGGGTGCTATCTTAAACGTCAGCAACCCTAGGAACGTGATGGTGAGTGCTGTGGGTACAGTTGTGCTCCCCCTAAAGGTATGTTCAGTCTTAGTCCCCAGTCCTGCAAGCATGGCTTTATTTGGATGGGGGATTTGCAAGGCTTTATGTGTAGGCCCTCATCCAATGACGAGTGTCCTCACAAGGGAGAGGCTGGGACCCTGGACACCAAGTGATGATGGAGCCATGCACCCACAAGCCAAGGAGCACCAGGGATTGCTGGCAAGCAGGGAGCTGAGAAGAGGTAAGGAGGGGACTGTCCTAGCTCCTGCAGAGGCACCCTGGGTCTTGGATTTTAGCCACCACTGCATCTGTGAGTGAGCAAGCAGGTTTCTCTTTGTTAAGCCCTCCAGTTTGTCGGGGTTTGCCATGGCAGCCCCAGGGGAGGAAGGCACCAAGTGCTCACCTGGGTTTGGCTGCGGGCTTTGACACTTCTGCACAGCTGAAGTAGGCACCGCGATGGGGGAGATAGAGATTGCACGGAGCTCAGAGGCCACTTGGGGAGCAGGGTTCACTCTCTAGTACAGGAAAGGAGATCAAGGAAAGAGGAGTGACTCTCGCAGCCCCAGTGGAGACAGAGAAGGGGCTTTGCAGACACAGGGACAACTGAGCAGCGGCAGGGAGGCGGAACTCGCCCACTACTTGCTCAGACCTGGGGAGTGGTTGAGGGATCAGGTGTGCGATGGAGCCACAAAGGCTCGAACTTCTGTGCCACACACATAATGGGGCTATCTGAAGGTAGGAGAGTGGCAAAAGGGCAAGAGTGGCTGAAAGGACACGGGATGGGGAAAGGGAGGGAACTGCTCTTGCGTGTAACACCAGTGGTGTGTAGGGAAAAAAAGCCTGAGTTCCCCCAGGAAACTGCAGGAGGAATGGTGCTGGAATGGTCAGGGCTTGTGACCCAGATGCTGCTGTCCAGGAAAGGGTTAGGGTGCTGAGAAGGGCCAAGGGAACTTGGGGTGAGAGAGGGGAGGACCATAGAGGGGAGTGGGCCAGAGACACTGAGGGCTGCTAAGCTGGCAAGTGAATTGTCCCCAGGAGAAGCATTCTCGGTGGGAAGGACAGGATGCCTTGTTGGGGGTGACTCTGAAGTGCCCTTGCTGGCACTCGTCACGTGGCCGGCCAAGTCATGCTGAGTGAGACAAGGGTTAGCATCCCGTGAATGTGCGTGGGCGCCTGGCTGCATTGGAGAAGGAGTTAATAATTAAACCCTCACACCACTGCCATGGGGCCGGGGCTGACCCCGCGCCTCACCCGCCCCTCTGGTATGTGGCCCACACGGAAAGACCTCAGGAAGCTCAGGCCACGGGCCCTGAACAGCAAGGAGCTTTGTTTTGGAAATAGCTAGGACCGGAAATCGGTGAGGCTGATTAGGAAAATCAATTTGGCTTGACTTGAATTCAGTAAGGAGGAGGGAGAGGGGCCAGGGAAAGGGACCCACACTTGATGGGTACTCCAGGTGAGATGGGAGTGATCCACCACTCTTCTGCACCAGGGAAACTGAGGCTCGGAGATGTTGAACAGTTGGCATAAGTCTCTGCAGCTGGCAAGGGTAGCAAGTGAGGAATGAGGAATGAACAACCCCAGGGTAAGCCCCCACAGCTGCCCAGACTCCCGGCCTCCTGAAGCTGCACCGAGGAGGCTCCATGAAATGGAAGTTCGGCTTCCACCCTGTCTCAGTCCCTGGGGGGTTCTCTGGGACAGCTACCATTACCTGCTCAGTGACCTGGAAAGGCTTGGGCTTCTGTAAAAGGGTTCCAGTGCCTTCTTCCTGCAGGTGGTAGATCAGATGACGTTTTAGGTTGCTGTCATCCAAGGGTTGCTTGATTCTCTGTGTTCTGGAGATTTGAGCCATAGCTGAGGTCATCTGGGTGGAACCAGCTGGGCTGTGGGGTGGGGAGCCCCTCCTGCGGGACACTGAGCACCCAACAAGCTGTCCTCCTCCTGGCTGTGGCATTGTCTGCAGCCCCATTCCTTCCCACATCTGCTGAGAGTGCAGAGCCTCAGGGTCCCACCCATGCTGTTCTGCCTCCCTCCTTCCCCTGCCCTGCCCTGCCCCCTCTCTCTGGGTCTCAGATGAATCTGTGCCACCTTTTTTGATAAAGACTCTGTGTCCCAGAGACCCTCCCACAACGCTCTCTCTTCCCTGCAGCTGGGCCCCTCATTGGGAACCCCAGATGTGCTCGTGGCCTAAGGACCCCACACCCATCTTCCTTCTGGGGAGCCATGGCCTGGATGCTAGGCAAGTTCTCCCCAAACTCAGCTGTCCCAGCTGTTTCCTACCCATGACCTATAACATACTCGAAATGCTACCTCCTTGAAGAATGACACCCAAACCAGTGTCAGGACTGCTGCCCCTGGGTGGACCCTTCCCTAGCACAAGAGCCCCTGAGCACCTAGGGACCTTTGCTCCCTGGTTTCAAAGACAGCACGGGTGAAGTCCTTGAAGCCAGCTGGTGCCTTCCAGGCTTGGCCTGGACCCCAGGGTTTCTCTGCAGTCACAGAAGGTCCTGCAGGAATTCCTTGAGCTCTGGTAGGCAGACTAGACCCAGAGGTGTCCATGCCCTAAGCCCCAGATCCTGAGGGTGCATGCAGCACACCCATGGCAAAGGGACTTTGCAGATGTGACCAAGTTAAGGACTTGGAGATGGGGAGACCAACTGGGCCATCCAGGTGGGCATCTCAAGGGTCCTTGTGTGCAGAAGGGAAGGCAGGAGAGTTGGCGTCCATGTGATGCCATGAGAGGCACCGGGGGCTGCAGCTGACTTGAAGGTGGCAGATGGCCTAAGAAGCTGGAGGAGATGAGGAAACAGATTCTTCCCTAGAGCCTCCAGAGCTCTGCCACTCCACAACGTCGGCCCGGTGAGGCCCGCTTCAGACTCTGGCTCCAGAACTTGGAGATGATAAATTTGTGTTGCTTCAGCCACCAGGTTGGTGATGATTTGTGGAGCAGCAATAGCAAGCCTGGTGGCACCTCTTCTTCTTACTGTTTCAGGGAGCAGTTCTCCATGCACATAGGCCTGTGCTGGACATTGGTCACAGAGACTGAAGAATCTGTGAGCCGGAAGGTTCTGGAACCTTCTCTCAGTGGGTCTGCCAGCATGGCAGTGCCTCATCGGTGCCATGCTCAAAGAAGTAGGCTTTCTTCACTCCTTCCCTCCTCGCTGCAGAGCACTCCTCACAGCCCTGGGCAGCAGTTGCACCTGCTGGTGTCCACTCGCTGGGCTTTGGAAACCGTCTGCTCTAGCAAAGCAAATATGCTTGGAGCTCGAAGCAGGCCGAGCCACTCAGACCATGTCCACGAGGCAGGGCCACCACCACGAAGGCTCCGTGGGCCCAGCCCCTTCTCCCGTGAGGTTGTGTGGGTGGCCTGGGTTTGCCGACCCCTGGACCCTGCAGGTAACTTCTTATCTGGGTGCAGTTTGCCTATCTCGGGGACTAACTGGGGCTAGTGAGGGACACATTTGTGAGGCTGGAAAATGGCCCAATCAGCAGATATGTGTGGGTGGAAGCAATCTCAGGGGTGTACAAGGCATCCTGGGGAGACCCCTGGGCAGAGGAGGGCTAAGTGGTGGTCGCAGAGCGGGGAGGCCCACCTTGGCAGAAATCCTTCACTTCTGCTTCCAAGCAAAGGGCCCTGAGTCTTTTTTTTTTTTTTTTTTTTTTTTTGTAAGAGAGAGTGAGAGGGAGAGAGAGAATCAATTTTATTTAGTTTTTCATCTGGCCTTGGTTTCTCCAACACTTAGCTGTGTATGTGATGCTGGGGTTTGAACCCTGGTCCTTGCACATGCCAGGCAAGTGCTCCAACCTCTGAGCCACTGCTCCAGTCCCCAAAGGGCCTGGTTTTAAAACCTGCTCCTAAGTCTTCTCTGTTCCAGCAGTGTCAGGGTGTTATCTGCTTTCTTGGGGCCTTCAGTCCATGCCCTTTACAGGGGACCCCTGAGTGCTGGAAGGTTCTAAAACAATGAATGACTCATTTTGGATAAAGGCAATCATATCTAGGCTTGCTCAGAATAGGAGCTTCTAAAAGAAAATGTTTTTGGAAAATAAAAATGAGACTTCTAAGTTTGAAATCAGTAAAACCAACTGCAGTATCCCATTATAAAGTACATTTATTAGGACTTATTCTATTATTTTGTGGTTGAATATCCTGTTCCCTAAATCCTCAAAGTTGAAGGATGACTCATACACAGTAAAGATGGCCCGGACTCCTTTGATCAAAGTGTAATGTACCTACGGTGATATTTACTACTTATACGTGTATTGCCATGGGAATGGTCACGTCCACTCCTTTAAAACAACACATAGGGTGGCATAAATGAAAACATACACTTGCAGCGGTGCTAAGATTCTGTTCCACTGGATTTTATTAATGAATCCCATCAATCTCTGGTCATTTGTGGGGCACTGCATCCCTGGGTTTGGTCGGAGACCCAACCCCCTGCTGTGGCCCACAAGCCTTATTTCTCTCCTGTCACAGGGGTTTACGGGGTGGGCTCTGCGATGAGGGGGCACTGAGGCACAAGAGGATTGGCTAGACTGCCAGGAATCACTTGGGTGCTGGGGTGATGTTCTGCTCTCTGGGTTCAGGGAGGGCCTGCATCTCCTTTCTTCCTGCGTGTGGCTGGTGGCCAGGAGGTCCTGGGCCACAGCAGGTTTCCTGCTGAGAACGCATGACACGTGTCTCTCCTGCCCCAGGCACAAGGAAGGCACTCAGCCTGCTGGGTGAGGCCGGGCCAGGCACCTGCCCAGCACTGGCCAATTTTACCCCTTCTGTAGCATGATTCCAGAAGCATCTGGGACACCATGGTTCAGAGTGCTGGGAGAAAGGGAAGTTTGAGTTTGACACCTTTTCATTTTAAAATTCGTTAACTGACTTGTCAAGTAGAAATTAGAACCGTGCTGATTTCTGGATGTTCACACACCTAAAAAAGACAAGAGGTGCCAGGCAACGCTCGCTCACCTCGGAGGTGCATATTCAGTATTTGAGCGACTTAAAGGCACAGGGAGCCCTGGAAGCTCAGGAGTGGCATTCGTCTCGCCTCAGGATCAGGAACCTTGGGGAAGGTCTCTTTCTCTCCAGTCTAAAGCAAAGTGTGGGCCTCGGCATTTTAAAGAGGAGTGGTCACCACCAGTGACCACTTTCCTCCAAATGTCTGCCAGGATGCCAGTAGCAACAGAGGGCTCCTGAATCCGAGGCTTCTTTTCTACACAAACGTGAAGAAGAAAGTGTTTTCACTGGCTGTTCAGATGAGCTGCTGTCTCATGGTGGCCTCAGGCACCTGGGGACCAGGATGGGAGGTCCATGGGGTCCTGAAGACTCCAGGTCCTGTGACGCTGTCCTGCAGGGCACAGGCAGTCCCGGGTGGGGTTCTTTGGAACCAGGCACCAAAAAGGAAGGGGAAGGGGCCTGCCATCTCCCTACCCCCCAGGCTGTGGCAGAGTTCACTGGCCACAGAGGGCTCATTCCCTGGTCTGGGAGCCTTGGCGTGGCTGTGTGTCCGGGACTGGTCTTCTTCCACTGATGAGGCCAAGGGTACACATGCAGCTCTGTTGCCCGTGAACTGCCTTGGGTGACCCTGGCACTGGAGAGCTTGCTGAGGCAGGCCACAACAGAGGGAACATGGTTCTAGAATGAGACTGGGGTCCCATCTGTGGCTTTCTGAGTTCCTGCGGAGCAGCAGGGCTGACCACCTAAACTCTCCCTTTCCTTTGCTTGTCTGTGGGGCCAGGTGGCTGTGAGGGTGTAGGAGGAGCTGGATGAGGCTGAAGACGTGGGGCTAGGGTGTGGCGGTGGGAGGCTGCCCCACAGCTCATACCCAGGGCCTGATGCCCAGCCAAGGGATGGCCCTGACCCGCAAGGGCGCCAGGCTCTCAGCCTTGAAGACGTTTTATGGGGCAGGCGAGGGGCAGGGTCCTCTGTTTGCCCACCCCACCTGGGTCACTGTGAGCCTGACTGAGGTCACATAGCTCTTTATCACACCACTCCCTGCTCAGAAAAATCCCTGTAATTTGGGGATTTCCTTTTTATCTTTTAGTTTTATGGCCATCTGGTTAAATGACGGTGACTATGGCCTGTGTGCTTAGCTGTGGAGCTGAATTCCATATCCACCGAGGTCTCTCACTCTCAGAGACCTGGACACAAAGACACAAAGAATGCACACGGACACAGACAGACACACAGAGCTTCCCTGCCCCGGCCTCCGCTGCCTCCTGGGAGCTGGCATCGCTCTGCTCCGGTGCCCCTGGGCTGTGGGCACTTGTGGGCTCTGGCCGAGGGGTATGGGTGGGCTGCCGGTGCCGGTGCTCAGCTGGGTCCCTCGAGTCTCTTTGCCTTCACTTTTCTGTTGTTGGCTGGAGATCTTCACCAGGTTTCAACTGAAGACAAAATTTTGTTGCTGAAAAAGTTTGAAAATCACTGGCCCACCTCTTGGAGTGCAGAGGCCCTCAGGAGGGTGTCGAAAGCACTCACGCTGGGGATTCAGGCAGGCCGTGGGTGACGTGGAGGAGCCTGGGCTGTGTGGGGTGGGGGCTGGAGATGGTGCTGGGGCAACAGCATGCTGCCCTGCAGAGGACTTCCTTAGGGCATCTTCTCCCCGGGGGCTGAGGGGCACCCCTCTCTCCTTCACCTGTGTGGCTGCTTTCACCCCATCCACCCACCAGTCCATTCACCATCCTGGCCACCTGCAGTTCCACCCACCATTCCTGGAGGATGTGAGCTGTGATTGGGTGGAGGGGCCGTGTGGGGTTAGATGCCTGACCCAGTTCACTGTGGCATCTGAGCGGCAGTGGCTGTGGACTGGACACTGCTGCAGGACCCACTGCTGGGCCTGAACCAGGGGGAGGGAACCTGTCCCAGGCTGGACGAACAGTTTAGTCTGCAGGCTGATCAGAACGTGACCCAGGATGGGCAATGGTCTAAGCAGAGGTCCTGGAATGTGTAGTCTGCCTCGATAGGCCTCCTACAGGACAGGGTCCCACATGGGCACCTGGGTGGGCTGGGGAGGCAGGGCCTCAACTTCCAGTCCTGTCCAAGGAGGACTACCTGGGGCAAGGTGTGGCCCCATCCAGGCTGCTGGCAGATGCCCAGGGTTAGAATCAGGGGTTTAGGGGTGGACCAGACGTCTGCATTGTTGGGTTGAGGAATGTGCAAACAGCAGGGGCCCTCCCAGCCCCAAGCTGCTCCAGCCCTGCCTCCCCCTGAGCTGTCTTCCCCACATGCCCCTCTCCCCACTCTCACCTCTCAATCAGGCCCCTGTTGACAATGCACTTAATATTCAACCTGCCTCGCCGTCCCACCCCCTTGACCTTCCCTTGTTCTGCTTCTTCGTGTGACCCTTGACCTACTACATAACTCATTTATGTACCCAGTCTGTCATTTATTATCCATCTCCCCTGCTAGGTCATGGATCCCCATCAGAGCCTATTCTGTGGAAGGACAAGGAGCTCTCTGGGCCCTGAGCTCAGCTCTTGGGGACAGGGTCATTCCCCCCACCACCTCCAATGACAGGGCAGGACTGTGTGGCTGTTGGAAACAGTGCATCTACCAAAAGCACCTGGGCTGTGAAAAGATAGCCGATTTATGGACGGAGGAGGAGAGTTGTCATTTCCAAGAGGAATGGATGTGAGTCCCCACCTGTGGTTCTGTGGGGTTGGTGCTATCATACCTGCTTTAGAGATAGGGAAACTGAGGCTCAAGGAAGTTGACATCACCATTCAGGGACTCACGGCTTCCAGGCATTTGCTGCTCAGGCTCCTCAATTACAGAAGCCTCTACTTATCCTCCACGCAATCCCTGCCTAGGTCAACATCACTTCCTCATCTGGAATTCTCAGGGCTGAGTCCCCAGGAAATGACAGGATCCTCCCTGGGTGCCCTGTGGCTCTGACCCCTGTTGTTCCGTTGTCTCTGGGAGGGGCTGCACGGAGTGTGTGAGCAGCTGAGGGTGGAACTGGGCAAGTGCACACACCTGGCCTCAGCTGGAGGAGGCCTGAGATGCAGCTGCACCTGCGGAAGGATGCTGAGTCCCGTTTGGTCGTGCAAAAGGGAGCTGATGGCCAGCCTCCTGTCTCAGGCCACATAGAAAGGTCCCATGGTGGGATGACCCATTTCAATGATCCCAGGGGAACCCAGGGCAGGCCCTTATGTTGTTTTGATGCCCAATACAGCCAAGAAGCAGGGTTTCTTCCGATGAGTGGAACTGAGGTCCTCCCCTCCATCCCTTGAGCTCATCTCCCTGGAGCTTGGGGACTTGTGTGGTGTACCCTGGTCTGCTTAACGGGCACCTTCTTCCTCCTACAAGAAGAAGAAATATTTGTTCAAGACTTACCACATGCCAGGCAGGGACACAAAAGTTGACCAGGGCACTGGCCCTCCAGGTGTTCCTGGTGCATGGGGACCTAGCCAGGTAAAGCCATATTTTGTGCAACTGAAAGTTCAGCAAATTTGAACACCGTAGAGCACCCAATTTGTGCCACTGGGTTCAAAGCTGAGCCCTGAGATCAGGCAGATGCAGGCTGGTGTCCTTGATGGAAAGACAGCGGCTAGATTGAGGGTGTCCAGAGAGCAAGAGGGACTCAGGGGAGGCGATCCTGCCACTGACTTGGGGAGTCACAGCAGGTGTCATCTGGAGGAGGTGGCATCTAAGCTGAGACTTGAGAGTTGGAACTTAAGTCATTTAAAGGTCAGGGGAGGAAGAGTGTTTCTGACAGAGGCAACAGCCCGCCTGCAGCCCTGGGCAAGACGCTTGGGGCCAGAAGGCATTGCGGGCTCACTGGGGAGGGAGCAAGGAACATGAGCAGGAAGAGCAAAAGCTCTGAGTTGCTGGGGTGCAGGGCAGGGAGCTGGGATCCCCGGGGGGTGCCTGGGCGGTGGGATGGGACCTGTAGGGCTGGTGCTGGTGAAGGGATGCAGCTCTTAGGAGAGGCCCGAGTGCAAGGAGAGGGTGACCAGAAGCCCCCAGAGTCTGTCTGTGCAGAGGGGCCAAGGAGGGAGGGCTGTGGACCCAGAGGGCAGCCATTCCTGGGGGAATGTCACCTGGTCCAGGGGAGAGGACAGGGGGACTCTGGCAGTTGAGGGTGGGGTGCATGGTGGGGAGTAGGCAGAGCCATGGTGTACCCTTGGAGAGCCTCAGGAGGGAAGGAGCCATTGGACCACCATGTCTGTGTTCCAGTGTGGGAGGCTGGGGCGCACTTTAAAGCTGAGGGAAGACAGTGTGGAGAAGGAGAGAAGGGAGAGAGGGAGGCAGCTCCTCAGTGCAGCAGGCTCAAGCCAGCGCCTGAGGAACTGCCTGGGGGGTAAGGGGCTGTGCAGGGGAGGAGAGGGGCCTGGCACACAGCTTGGGGCTGGGACTATGACTCCTTTCCACTGGCTTCTGATTCCTCTGTGAGGTGAAGTTGGAGCTGAGACTGGGGATGAGGCAGCTCTGAGCTTGAGGAGTATGAAGAGGGTGGCCATGGTCCTTGGGGTGGCAGGAAGAGTCACTGGTTGGGGGAGCTGGGTCCCCTGGGTGTTGCAGGATCCTGGGGATGGGTGTGTGGGGCTCAGCGTTTAGTTTCCACATCTCCACTGTGGCGTCCTGGCCCTCGGTGATGCCAGACTCTGTCCCACCTCCCCTCTCAGGAGAATAGACCTGGTCTCGCTGGGGCGTGGAGAGGATTTGATGACCTAATTGCTTCTGAAACAGATTTTCCAGCAACCCTGGTCATAGCCCCACTCCACCCTTTACAGAAGGGCCTGGCAGCGCCACTCCTGAGCCCTTCTGGTGGCTTCTTGGCAGGAAGGCCCTTGGCTGGGCCACTGTTCTAGTTGTGCTCCTTGCCAAGGGCTAAGGACATGCCCCAGAGCTTACACTCCTTCTAGAACATACTTCAGGTAACGAATCCCTGAAATTCTCTGTCCTGCTGGTCCCACCCTGCTCCTGGGGCCCACGTGGGTCAGAGCCCATCCTTTGGAAGTGGACAGAACTGCTAGTGTGAGCCCCTCCCCTGGCTGTGTCCAATTCCATATGACTATGTCCTTATGGGAAGACAGAGACTGGGGGACCCTGTGAGACACCAGAGCAGGGTGTGCACAAGCCAAGGAGTGGCAAGGGTGGCCAGAAAATGTGTCTCTGCTTCCTTAAGCCATCCGGTGTGTGGCCCTTCATTGCTGCAGCCCTAGCAAGCGCATACACGGCCTGTTACACTGCCAAGGTGCCAAGCAAGAGGCAGAAGTATTTTTAAGAGATCTTTCAATAAAATTGTCTTGGTTTAAAGTTTTTTAAATTTATTATTATTATTTTAAATTAGGCTATGTGGCCTTCTTTGCCACTCTTGCTCAGTCCTGCAAGTGCTGGGGCAAGCTGGTTTCTGGCTTCCCAGCTCTAGTTTGGGACTCAGCTTGCCCAGCCGATGCCCACGTGCCCTCCTCTCCAGCTCCCTCACCCTGCTCTCCCCAAGTTTTCCCCCTCGTGTCTGGGCCAGTGTTGTCATTAGGGTTTGTGACGATGGAAATGTTCTTCATCCACACTGTCCACTACGGCAGCTGCATGCGGCTGCTGAGCACTGGGGGTGTGGCCATTGTGACCTAGACCCTGGGATTTAGAAATTATTTAATGAAAATGTAATCAAGCCCGTGCGGCTAGTGGCTGCCGCGTTGGGAGGTACGGATCTACGCTGCAAAGCAAAATAAAGTTTCTGCTTTGGGTGGGTTTGCTAAAGACAGCACAGGAATGTGCTCCACCTGCAGTCTCTACCTTAGTATCTCTTCCAGGACTCAACTTTCATTTCAAAGGGATCTCAGGACCAAATCAGCAGCGTGAGCTACAAACTGGTTCTGTGCAGCTGAGTCCTGTCACGCAGTTCTGTGTGAAGGAGGCAGCTTTTGTGGCCATCCTCCCAGTCACAGGTGAGGCTGAAACAGGTAGGGAGAGGGAGGAGCTGTTCATGGTCACAGAATAAACTTGGGATCGATGGGGAGCTGGCCCCATGGCTGCATCTTAGCCTTCCCCCAGGAGGGCTTACCTGGTGACTCCCAGCTTTCCAAGTCAGGTCTCCCAGGCCCTGCAGCCACAGGCTGCTAGAAAACAGATTGAGTTGGTAAAAATATGTGTGTGTGTTCTCACAGAACCTGAGAAAATCACACCTTCAGTTTGACAAAAAAAAAAAAAAATCTGTTTGTGCCGCTCCAATAATCACTTGGTAGCTGGTGGGGTAGAGGGCCATATGTCTGTGAAGTGGCTGGCCTCAGGGGACATGCTACCTCTATCACACCTTGCAAAAGACCTTTTTCTAGTGGATCAATTCTAAAACAAAAAGAAATGAAGCCACAGACCTGGCCACCAAGCAACTCGGTAGAGGCCAATAGATCCTGGGGCAGGTGGGGTGGGCCCAGTGGATGGCAGAGGCCAACAGCTCCTGGGGAGGGTGGGGTGGGCCCAGTGGATGGCAGAGGCCAACAGCTCCTGGGGAGGGTGGGTTGGGGCCAGAGGATGGCCTGGGGGTGTCTGTGACTCCTGAGGGTTTAGGATGAAAGCAGTCAGAGACATTTTTAAGTTTTGGTGAGTGAGGGGAGAGGCCAGCCCACAGGGCATGGAGCAGTCTTCCAGCGAACAAGGAAGCTTCCCCCTGCAGGACTTGTCCAGGGGTGACTTTGAGGGGGACAGTCCTGGAAATGTGGCATTCCACCTCCAGCAAGCGCCTGAGCCCCTTACTCACAGCCTGCACGGCTCGGGATATTCCATCCGGTTCGCGGAACAGGAGGGACCTCCTGTCCATCCTCCTTCAGTTAGAGCAGCTCTGAACCACAGGCACCCTGCCCCATTGCTTCCATCGAGTCTGTCTCCACAGCCAGCTTTGTGCCCTTGGCCAGATACAAATGCTGTGGGTCTTGATTTTCTCACCTGTGACCCCATAGAGAGGTGTGAGCAGACATCAAGAAATACAGCAAGATCTTCAAACAAGCAGTTGACTTCCGTGCCCATTATAGTTTGGTATTTACTACTGATGTGTCCATAAGTAAACCTGGGTGTCCGGGTAATCTTCGTTGGTGAGGATGCTGGACCAGGGTGCATCCTCACCAATGGCCCCCAGTGCCCATGAGAGGGAGTTCTAGTTTTCCTCTGTCCTCCTTGAACCTGTTTTCACCCATATTTCCCTTAGAAATCCGCCTACTTTTCCCTTCCTGGTGAATTTCTGTAACTTAAGAAATAAGAAAATGAATCTGTAAGGTTCTCACCATATTTTGTTTAAACTTGATTTTTGTCCCTAAAAGTGAGCACCTTTCGTCTCAGTCACTCCCGGGAATGTCATCACTTCCTGAAATACTTTGGTTGTCTTCATGAGGAACTTCATGGCACACACAGCTCAGAGGTCATGCAGGAAAACCACTTCCAAGACACCCCATTAGCACATGTGCGTTCGATGTGGAGGAGACCCCCAAACCCCTGCTTACAAACTGAGTGCTTTTCTAGCATGTCTTCAAATGATCAGTGGCTGCCCCATACAGTGAAGCAGAGGGTGACACAGAATGAGTGTCCCAGGGCTGCCCTAACAAAGTACCACCGACTGGGCAGCTTGAACAGCAAGTTTGTTTCCTTAGTGTCTTGGCAGCTGGAAGTGCAAGGTCAGGAGCCAGCAGGGTTAATCTCTTCAGAAACCTCTCTCCTTGGCTTGCACATGGCCATCCTCTGTGTCCTCACATGGTCCTCCCTCTGTGCATGTCCATGTCCTAATCTCTTCGTA
The DNA here is from genome assembly GCA_004027875.1 of Aplodontia rufa. Lineage (NCBI taxonomy): Eukaryota > Metazoa > Chordata > Mammalia > Rodentia > Aplodontiidae > Aplodontia > Aplodontia rufa. Next base: position 39,138 of record PVKS010005138.1, on the reverse strand, counting down.
CAAGGACACTGTCAGATTGGATCAGGGCCCACCCTGGCGACCTCAGTTAAATTCCATACTTCTTTATATGTATATATATATATATTTTTCTTAAGAGAGATTAACAGTGAGAGAGAGAGAGAGAGAAGAATCAATTTTATTTAGTTTTTCATGTGCCATTCATTGCTCCAACACATTGTTGTGTATGTGGTGCTGGGGTTTGAACTCGCGTCCTTGTGCATGCCAGGCAAATGCCATAACCACTGAGCCACCACACCAGCCCACTTCCATACCTCTTGAAGAACCCTGTCTCCAAACAGATTCTGGGCTCCTAGGAGTTAGAAATTAAACATATGGATTTTGGGAGACACAGACCAGCCCCAAAGAGGCAGTGGGTGACGTTCTGGTGGCTCCAGCTCTGCAACCAGCCTTCTCTGACCTCAGACTGGTCCCTGCCTCTCTGGATTTCAGTTTCCTTATTACCAGTGCAGGGGGTCAGACAGGACCACCCTGGGCCTCCACAACTTCAACCTAACCAAGCAGCAAGGTGGGAGGACGCTCAGCTGTCGTGACCCCGGCTATGGAGCTTTTAGTGATCAGGCTGCTAATCCTGTGAGCTCTGAGGTTTCCCAATATTTGACAACAAACTTTTATGATCCCTGTTGGCAGGCCACGCGCTTCTCAGATGGAGAGCAACAGCAGCAGGGCCTTGATGGGAACGTCCTGCGTGAGGCCAGGTCGGGTCTTTTCCAGGGTTTAGTCCCAAGGTGGCAGTTCCAACACTCACCGAGGGAAGGAAGGTGTCTGGTGTTTTTAGAGGGAACAAAGGCATTTTCTGTTCAGGGTAATTCTATACACATGCACCGCTCAAGATCAAAGCCAAAACAAACCAACCCCAGAGTGAAAGAAAGAGCAAGCGCAGACAGACCCTTCTTCTCGTGGGTGCGGACAGAGGCTGGCCTGGTGACCACACTGCCTTGGCCAGCTAGGAGCCCGTGGTGGCTTTCGGGATCCCTAGGGTCACATGGGCACTCAGTGCTCCAGAGCAAGCCTGCAGGAGGAGGCTGAGCAGCCCGAGCATGCAGGGGTTTACAGGTGCCTGCGGCTGTCCTTCCGCCTTCCCGGGGCAGGTGTGCTGGACCAAGCTGATACCCCTTGCCAGGGGCAGAAGGCGAGCAGAACAGGTGTTTGGTTCTCTCAACAGGACCAGCGGTCCTTCAGTAGCTTTGCTTGATGGTTTCTCTCATCTTCTTTTAACTTCTTGAAGCGAGGCTTCAAAGCCAGCCCTGTGTATTTTGCAGGTAACTGAACAGATTCTTCACTTTCTTATCCATGAAATTGTAATATTTATACCAGGAGGAGCTACAAGGGAGATGAGGCCTTGGGGGTACAGAGCCAGGTGCTGGATACGTGGGCCACTGCGCCATTTACCTTCTTTAAGCATCCGCTGATTTGGGTCCGATTGATCAGGCCTGGACACGGGGGAGATCTGTTGGAAATACCTTGTTTAGCTATCCTTGGGCTCAGTATGGTCTCTTCATTTTTTTTAGGTTTAAAAAAATTTAATTGACACAATAATTATACATATTTATAGGATGCAGTGTAGTGATGCAATACATGAATATGTCCTATAATGATCAAATCAAGGCGCTTGGCATTTCCAGTTCCTTAAACATTTGTCATTTCTTTGTATTGGGAAATTTCGAATTCCTCTCTTCTAGTTTTATTTTATTTTATTTTTTAAAAGAGAGAGGGAGAAAGAGAGAATCAATTTTACATATGGTTTTCGTTGCTCTGACACTCAGTTGTGTATGTAGTGCTGGGGTTTGAACCCTAGTCCTCGCACATGACAGGCAAGCGCTGTAACTGCTGAGCCACAGCTCCAGCCCTCTCTTCTGGTAGTTTTTCTTTCTTTTTTTCTTTCTTTCTTTCTTTCTTTCTTTCTCTTTCTTTCTTCTTCTTTCTTTTTTTAAAGAGAGAGGGACAGTGAGAGAGAGAGAGAGAGAGAATCAGTTTTATTTAGTTTTTCATGTGGCTTTTGTTGCTCCAACACTTTGTTGTGCATGTGGCGCTGGGGTTTGAACCCACATCCTCTTGCATGCCAGGCAAGTGCCCTAACTCCCAGGCCACCGCTCCAGCCCTCTCTTCTAGTTCTTTTTTTTTTTAATTTTTAAATTTTTATTTTTTTTAGAGTGACGGATGGTGAGAGAGAGAGAAAGAGAGAATTAATTTTACTCAGTCCTTCATGTGGCTTTTGTTGCTCTGAGACTTCATTGTGTATGTGGTGCTGGGGTTCGAACTCACATACTCTGTGCATACCAGGCAACTGCCATAACCACTGAGCCACACTCCAGCCCCTCTTCTAGTTCTTAATAAATTATAAAACACCTTGCTGTAAACTGCAGTCACTCTGCTGTGCTGCAGAACACCGGAACTTGTTCCTCCTGTCCAACTGCATTTTGGCAATTTGCAGTCACCAGGTACGTGGAGGCTCACTGCTGTTACAGCGCTGCCAAGCTTTCTCTACTCTGACCCTCTCCCCCCGTGCTGTGAGATCAGCATTGTTTCTGTTTTACGAGATGCCCATGTGGAAGCGCAGGTGGCGTGGCTTACCTGTCCAAGGTCATCCAAGCTGTAAGAGCCGGGAAAGACACCAGGACTGCTGCAGCCGAGGGACCAGCTTTGCATTTCAGTCGGTGTCCCACAGACTCTCCTGCAAGAACTCTGCCTCCCCCGGGCATTGGCCCTCGCGGCAGCCCAGTGTTTCCGCACATCTGAGCAGGCCAGCGGAGGGTCCAAGTGGACACTGTGTGTATCTGGTTAGAGGGATCAGGTGGCTCCTGAGGTGTGCTCTCCACACTCATAACACCATGCGTGACCTGCCTAAGAGAAGCCTGCCTTCAAAACAGATCCACAGCAGCCCAGGGAGGCCAAATTATTTAAGGTGTTGCTTGGCATATTTTCAGTGTTTGCAGAATACGAAATCTTCTCTGGTCGTAGGAAACGGTGACTTGACTGGGAATATCCACAGCTGGAGTTGCACGAGGCACAGAACTCTGGTTTGTGGGAGTGGACAGAGGACAGGCGGGTGACTCGGCTGCTGTCTGCAGTTCTCCTAACCCTGAAGCACCCAGGTCTTCCTGGATTCAGGATGGGCTCAGTGGGGGTGGGGCAGCTTTCTCCCCCCCCCCCCCAGGCTCTGCTCTTTTCTCATTGCATACCCAAGTTGCCAGGTCAGCAGGGAGCTCTGTCCTGAGGAGGGGCAATCAGGACTTCTACCTTGACCCTCCCCACAGAGGGATCACCTTCCCATGACGAAGGGCAGGCAAACAAACTCCAACATGCATGTGACCTTGTTTTGGGTTTCTGTTTGACCGGAGGCAGAGGTAGCAAAATCCACGGGACATGAACATGCAGGAAGGGGTGCTGGCCAGTCCTGAGATGTTGGCACTATCCAAAGAAAGGTGGTACTTAGCACACGGCCGGGGGCCCAGGATGTCCCCCAAATTATTCCAGAGATGTCAGCTTGCAGGTGGTAAGGAAGAAGGGAGCTAGTGTCAGGCAGAGCAGAGAGGACAACCACTTTGGAGTCAGACACATCTGGGTTTGAATCTTGTTCTGCAAAAGACCTGGTGACCATTATGGGCTAACTTCTCATGCCCTCCCCCATTCATATGTTGAAGCCCTTACCCCAAAATGTGATGGTACTTGGGGATGGGTTTTGGGGTGGTAATGGAAGTTAAGTGAGGTTGTAAGGGAAGGGGTTCTAATAGGACGGGATTGGTGGCTTTTTGAAAGAAGGGTGGGAAAAGAGGGAGAGAGAAAGAGAGAGAAAAAGAGAGACAGAGAGACAGAGGCCTTGGTCTCTGAGAGGATGCAACAGGAAAGCAGGTATCTGCAAGCCAGGAAGAAAGCCCTCATCAGACCCAAAATTTGCCCGACCTTGATCATGGACCTTCCAGGCTCCAGTACTGTGACAATTTGTGGTCTTGCTTGGGGCAGTCCAAGGCGGCTAACACGGTGCCCTTCTCAGCAACCCTTTGTGTAACACCAAGGTCACCACGCTGGCCTCAAAGGCGTGCTGTGACCTGGGCGGAATGGTATTAGCAGTGTGCCTGGCTCACTGTAGATGCACTGGAAAGTTTTCTACAGTCTATGAGCTCCCACCACCAAGGTCATATCTCTCCATCTCTGTGTCCCCTGCACCCAGTACAGCGGAGGTTCTCAGTGTGGGCTGAAGAATGGATGGATGGTGGATAGGCCAGTGGGAGCCAGTGCAGGGAGCCACAGAGTTGCTCCGGGTTGGCTGGAGCCAGCCATTGAGTCACAGAGGGTTGTGAGAGGGATGCTCTGGGCATGGGGCTGGGATGGCCCTGCCCAGGTGGAAACCCAGCCCCAGCCTTGCTGGGCTCCAAGAAGACAGCTTCCCCTAGGCACACCGAGAACCCATCCAAACGAGGAGGAATGCTCCCCACATCTTCCCAGGCACTGTCCCCTGGGAGCAGTGACTCAGCCTCCTGCCTGTACAGTGGCATTGAGGAGCAGGGGGAGGACAGGGAGAGCCAGAGGGAAGCAGGGGCCAGAGCCTCCCCTTGCCTGAAGGTTGCTGGGCAGGCTGGACACTGGCGCTGCTACTTACTAGCTGGTGACCCCATTGAGGTCACCTACCTGCCCCAGCCTCAGTTTCTTCATATGGAAAATGGGGACGATAATCCCAAGCTTGCAGAGTTCTCGAGAGACGGACGTTCCGTGGCATGTGGCATATGCTTGGCATCAGAATGCCACCATGTCTGAGGGCATGAGGTGGGCAGGGGTTGAGGATCTGGGAGCCCTGCAGGGAGATGGGGAGCAGTAGGGAGGAGAGAAGGGGTAGCTATGGGGAAGGATGGCCTTGTCCTTGTGGGCCCTGTGCCTAGAGCTGGCTCTGGCTCTACAAATGCGGTGGCCCTTGCATTCCCACATACACTATCGCTACCTCTCGGTGCCAGATTCTGTGCTCAATGTCATCGAGGCAGCGACCTCGTCCAGGGCAGTACAGGAGGCTGGCCTGCTGGACGTATCAAGGACAGGCGAGAGGCTTGCTGTGGTGTGTGCCAGCTCTGTGCTCACATGGCTCCTTGGCTCTCCTGGGAGAGCCGCCCTGCTGCCACTCACCTTTCTACCGCATTTCTGACCCCTTGGGACTCACTTCCGGTCTCTTCTGCTGGCCCTGCCATGGGCCCCGGGGCCCACTCAGGCTGCTCTGGGGCCACCAGCTGGACTCAGTGCTCTGGCTGCTGCTCACCCTTGAGGGATCCCCAGGCCCAACGGGCATTGGTCCACCCCCACTGTAGTCCACTTGCAGACTGGAACGTGGGCCAGGTGTGGAGGCACAGGCCTTCAGAGAGATGTGACTCTGTTCAGTCACTCCTGACCCTGGCTTTGGGTTTCTTTTTGAATAGGGCACAAGGCATGATAGAGCAGTCCTGCTGGCCCCAGTGCTCCTGTCACTAGCTTCCACTCCTGTGTCCTCAACGTTCTAGTCACTCGGACCTGAGGAGTCCAGATTGGAAGCTGGGTCCGCCTGGTGCTGTTCTCCACCCTGGGCTGTCAGCCCACCCCCAGCCGAGCTGTGAGGCAGCATCGTGGGGTCACACCTCAGAAGGGGGCCTCCCCCATCTTCTGCTACCTCCTCAGCTTCCCTCCAGAGTCCCAGACTTCCCAGCATCAGTGAGCAGCTCCTGAGCATGAGCGGTTCTCTGCTGAAAGTCACGCAGGCTAATTTATGATGGCATTTTGTTTCCTTTACAAGAAATAAAGGAAAAGACCGTCTTGCTAAATCAACAAGGCTGATTGTATCACTCACTGTTCGTCTGACTGGGCATTCCTCATGGGCTGCTAAAGGCCTTTGGCTGGGTCACACCCAGCTTCCAGGGCAACCCTGTGCTTTATCATTCATGGCAAGCGCCCTTCTACAGCCTGAGGGAGGAGCTCCAAACCTCAGCAGAGCTGGTGCAAGGCTTTAGGGCACAGGGGACCTTGGGGATCACAGCCCTTTCCTTTTACCAATGAACACCCCCAGGCCCAGCCAGGAGGGGAACTTGCCTACTGTCCCTGTCCCTGGTGTGTGGGACAGGGCTAGAACGTCTGCTCCACTTATCAGGGACCTCTACAGATGACTCTCCATCAGGTGCAATGGCTGGTAGGGTTCCAGTAGGTGGTGCCTGAGCAAGCACGAGGGGGCTGGAGCGGGAGGGACCCCAATTCAGGACCTGCAGGGACCGGGGCGAAATAGCATTGGCCACATGATTTCATCAGTGAAGTTCAAAGCCTCAATGCATGCAAATGGGATTTCTTGCCAAAGATAAAACAAGAAGGATTTGGGCTGGAGCGGTGGCTCTGTGGTTACGGCACCTGCCTTGCATGTGCAAGTACGTGAGTTCAAACCCCAGCATCCACATACACAACTAAGTGTCTGAGCAACGAAAGCCATGTGAAAAACTCAATAAAAATTGATTCTCTCTGTCTCTCTCTCTCTCTCACTGTCCTTCTCTCTTAAAAAAAAAAAACAACAAAACAAGAAGGATTTGCTTTGAAATCTCTCAAAGCATCCAGCGCTGCGAGGAAATGGTATGGAGGATTTTCTTGTTACGCAACAGGTGTCTTAAGTGTGTGACCCCGTGACGCGGGGTCTGAGGTGGAGACGCAAGGTAGAGTTGGTGGCGTCTTCTCCCCTGCTCCCATTGTCACTGAAGCTGGATCTGGGCCTGGTGATTGTGTTCACCCATCTGAGGGGGGGGGGCTTTCCCCTGAACTGGGGCTTCCATTTAGGTAGGGTCGAGGTCACAAGAGGCACAGGCCAGCCCCGCCCAAGGGAGAACAAAGTCAGTGCTGCCTGTCACAGCATCTGCTGTCCCAGGGACAGAAGGACAAAGGATGCTTCCTGGGCAGATTCCAGCTCGGGTGAGAGATGCCCTCAGTGATTCCCACGTCTCCCCCACTCTGAGAGCATCTGGCCCCCTGGCCCACTGTGGTAACAATGGCAGATGACTGGCGGGGGGAGAGTTCTGGAGCTCATTTCTAGTTGAATTGATGAGAAGGTAAGCAAGAACCTCACACTCCTGAGAGGAGCAGGTCTCATCCACCTGTTTGCGCTGGCTCCTCGGCCTGTGTCCTCATGTCACCGTCACCGTCACTGGGGACCCTCAGCCAGGGAAGCTTCTGTGTGGCACTTTGAGAGCACAGTTGGAACCACAGGTAAATGTACAGCAGCTTCAGAAGATCAAAAGTTTGGTTGTTGACAGGTGGTCTCAGACCTCTGTGAATTTTACCTCTCCAAGGACAGGAGGTAATCTCTAGTACCAAGAGGCACAGAGAACAGACGGCGGGCTAGGAACCCGGCTGGGCATGCCAAGCAGTGGGATCTGAAGGAGGTTAGAGCTGCTATACGTTGTGCCCAAGACGTTAGCTTTATAATAAAATAACAATAATAAAAATTCAGGCTTGGCAATCCCTATTGAAGTGTACATCCAATCTCCAATTAGTTAATAAAATATTCAAACCTAAAGTTTGGAGATGGGATCACCTTAAGGTATTGCACTTTCCCCCAGCCACCAGCAGTGCCTGAAACCTCCACCGAACACTGACTGTCTTTTGTCCCCCACTGGAGGAGAAGCCTCCACGGCCTCTGCTGACATCATCTGAACGTCTTCCTGAGGTAAGTCCTAGGCTGTGGCATCCCTGTTGCCCTAACTGGGTCTCCAATGACCTGTGACTAACGAGTCCTCATGACGTACACACCATGGTTTTAAATGTGATATAACTTGCCTGTCATAACATTCACCCCTACAAAGTACACAGTAGAGTGGTTTGTAGCTTATTCACAAAGGCTGCAAACTTCACTGATTCCAGAACATTCTCCTCACTCCCCAAAGAAATTCCAGACCCATTAGCAGGCTCTTCGACTTCTGCTTACCTGCCAGCTGCTGCCAGCCACTAATCGGCCTCTGTCTGCCTGGATTTGCTGCATTTCCTATGAGTGGGACGGTGTGGTGTGCGGCCTTTCGGGCCTGGCCTCTGTAACTGGGTTTGACGTTGTAGCGCGCGTTAATGAGTCATTCATTCAGTGGCAAATACTGTTCCGTGGTATGGAGGTACCACACGGTGCTAAGGGGCCCTTGGGGGCTCCCGCCGTGGACTGTGACGAATGGTCTGCTAGGGACGTTCTTGATCGAGTCTTTGTGTGGACTTGGCTTTTCGCCCTCTTGGTACATACCTAGCAGTAGAATTCTTGGGAAGAAAGATCAACGTATGTTCAACTTTTTGGGGAACTGTCTAACTGGCTTCCAAAGCGGGTGCATCGTTCCACACGCCTGCCGCAGTGTGTGAGGGCTCCACTTCTCCGCATCTGCCGTACACTTGTCCTTGTCCGTCTTTTTAACTTTACCTCTAGTGTCTGTAGAGAGGTGTCTGAGTGTGGTTTTGATTTGCATCTCCCCGATGACGAGTGGTGGTATGCATCTTGTCACCAAATTGTTCTCCATGTCTACATCTTTGGAGAAATGCTAGCTCAATTATTTTGCCCATTTGGAGTTGTCTTTTAATTTTTGGATACTAGCCCTTTATCAGAAATATGATTTGCAAATATCTTCTACCATTCTGGGTGATCTTTTCATTTTTCTGATGGTGTTCTTTGTCACATAAAAATATTAGTTTTTTTTAAGACAGAGGGACAGTGAGAGAGAAAGAGTGAATCAATTTTATTTAGTTTTTCATGTCACTTTTGTTGCTCCCACACTTTGTTGTGTATGCAGTGCTGGGATTTGAACTTGCGTCATCGTGCACGCCAGGCAAGTGCCGTAACTGCTGAGCCACTGCTCCAGCCCCTTAAATGGTTTTAATAAAGACCAATTTGTGTATTTTTTAATGTTAGTTTCTTGTGCATTTGATGGTGCATGTAAGAAACTATTGTCTAATTCAGGGTTATGAAAACGTACATTTTTTTCTAAGAGTTTTATGGTTTTATCTTTTAACCTTTGGATATTTTTATCCTTAAATTATCAGGTTCATCTTGGGGAACACTTGTTTGTTGAAATAATTTTTATTTCTATGAAAGAAAAAATTAAATTTAGATGAAAGGAAAATGGTTTTGCAGAAAAGGAAACAGACATTAAAACAAATTCAAATGCATTTCTACGTTGTTCTTCTCCTGTGGTAGCCTGGGCTGGAAGCGCTACGTTCGGTTGTGTTGCTGGACACAGTCCTTTGTTATTGGACATTTGCTATCTCCATTAAAAACGGTAGAAACAGTACAACAACGAGTGGATGCTGATTTCCTCAGAACGAACTCTCAAAAGTATTTTTAGAAGTGTGAATCCCCACTTCCAGCATCCTTCTAAAAGAAAGAAGTGTACAATGGCTCCCTGAGAATTTTCTGGAACGAAGTGAAGGACAGTTAAATAGAGAGGTAAACTAATGAGCTCGCTAATGGTCTTCATTTTGGGGAAGTGCCTTCCTGACCTTGTCCAGGACTCATTATTTTCTGTAGGGGGTTTTGCAATAATATCAAGAACATCATTTTGTGACTATAGTTATCACAGGTTCAGTGTTAATCATTGCATGGCATTCTATTGATTTGATGTGACAAGAATTACTTATGACATCCAGATGCTGAATACTGAAGTCGCATTCGATTTTTAATCTGTAAAGAACACCATGGTGCACATATTTTGTGCATATAACGCTTTCGTTCTTTTGAATGGTTTCCTTAGGGCAGTTTCCCAGCAGGAGAATCCGGGTTAGATGGTGGAAACACTGAGCATGTGCGTATTCTTGGGCTGCTCCTGGGAGGACTGTCCGAGGTCCTGGGTCCTGGTGACTTTCCTCCACCCTCACAGACTCGTGGAGATGCCCAGCAAAGATTTCAGGAGAATGGTGATCAAGTTAGGGATGGATAAACATAGCTCCTATTTTATTACTGTTTTTAAAATTTCATTAAAGGCTGCTTCTGAGTTCTTCATGAGATCTGAAGATTTCAGTTTCTCGCCATTCTTTCCCACCAGTGAAGCTTCCCAGATCATCTTCAAGAAAGCAGACTCCAGGAGTCTGTAGGAGGAGCCGTGTTCACGAGCCTCTGCACCGTGAAATATTTCAAGTCCATAGAGGGACACGATAGAGTTTGCAAGCTTAAAGAATGGGGTCGCACCCTCCAGAGCCAAGAGCGCGCCATCCTGTTTGCACACAGCACAGTGGAGACCTTTGGCTGCCTGGCTGGGAACATGAGCACAGGGTCCTGGGAAGCCTGTCGTCCAGCACAGGCTATGTGGTGTCCTCCTCAGGGGAGGTGCCCTCTTCTATGAGAGACGCACTGTCCGAGCCTGTGAACGAGAAGTCCCTGCTGTCAGAAGAGTGTCTGATGGCCTAGAATGTTCTGCCAGTCATTTCTGATACAGTAAGCACCTGGTCTGTCCCAGAAGGGTGCCAATGTCCTGGGCTTTAGAAGAGTGGGAAGCAAGCCCTCCTGTGACCATTGTAGGTCCCAGGGACCTGGGGAGGGGCATCTGCCCCAGAGAAGGCCCATTTTGGTGGGTTTAAAGAACATGGGGTGACAGAGGCCAGCTAGAGAGGGATCTTTCCGTCAGAAAGCAAGGGGGGTTTTTGGCAAGCTCGTAACAGCAGAGGGTAGCTTTTCCTGTTTGCTGGAAGCCTGTGATGACCAACCAGTTTCCTTTGGTTACTGACCTGGACCAGGCCAGATTCTCGGCATCTGGGCAGAGGTGGGAGCAGGATGCTCGGAGTGTGGCTCTGAGGACTCCAGTTCTGCAGCGTGGGTCAGGTGGGACCCCTGAATCTGATCCCAGGCATCGACTTTGTGCCTGGGAAACCAGCAAAGGTCAGCAGAGCCCTACCCCAGACCTGGCTCCTTGAGCCTGGTATCCCCTGTCTTCCTGACTGGCCTGTCACCTGTGGTCCCTGGCTGCATGGCCCTGTGTGGTCCTACTCCCCACTTCTGGACTTTGTGTCTGTTGAGGCCGTGTCACCTGTCAGCCCCTGGGGGACTTGAACTTTGGCTTCTCTTCATGTCACCTCGGGGGCACCTGTGGCCAGCCAGTTCAGGTCCCTCTGCACCCATCTGTCCCCAGACCTGCTCCAAGACCCATGGTGGGAATGGATAGCAAATGTGATGCTTTTCTGCCTAGGGGACATGAGAAGAATGTCTTCCTACAGAGAAGCTCACCTGTGTGAGCTCACCTGTGTGCCTCTTCAAATCCTCCTCCACCCCTAGTGACAGAAGCTGCTGGAAGGCCGAGGTGGGCTCCTTGAAGGCCGCCAGATGGTGACAGACAGTGTTTCCAGGAGGGATGAATCCTTCCGAGAGCTGTCCCTTTGCCTTTCAGAGTCAGCTGGCGCTGGCTAACCCTTTCTTCTGGCCCTCATTAGACCTGATGTCCTGCCTGCCTTCTGCCCATGGCTCATTTCCATGCCTCTGCCTTCACCGGGTGCTGTGTGGGGCACACCCACTGCATGTCTCTGTGCCTCGGGCACTCCAGCGTGTCATGGGGTCCTCATGGGTTGTGTGTTGCAGTCTTGTCAGGCTGCATGCCGATCGCATTGCGTGTTGGCAACAGTGCGTGGGACTCCCAGTGACCTCCGTGTATCCTGCTGTGCACTGGGCTCTTGGGGTCCACACCGCAGCCTGTTCTCTACAGGCTCCCTCCAGTGCATCCCGCACACCTTAACACACAGGGAACCGGGTGGGGTGATGTACCGTGTACCCCACACCACACACCACACCACACACAAACCACACACGTGCACACCACACACACATTCACACAGCACATATGCACACAACAGCACACACACACAGCACATATGCACACAACAGCACACACACACAGCACATATGCACACAACAGCACACACACACAGCACATATGCACACAATAGCACACACACACAGCACATGTGCATACAACAGCACACACAGACACACACCACCAACTCTATACACAATAACCCCCCAAACACATCTTGAGCTCTTTGATCACAAATTGGCCCAGGAAGCGAGGGATCCTGCAGCAGGTGTCAGGCACCTTGGTCACTCAGGTGAACTGAACACCCCCCGGGGCTCTTCTCATGGCCCATAACCAGCAGGTGCAGCCGCGTCTCCAGACAGTGGGTGGTTCTTCTAGTAGACGGGTGACTGTGCATCCAGACCATCCTTGTCCCTTGGGTGAGGGAGAGTAAGAACAGGAATGGGGCTGCAGGCCACACATGGGCAGTGCTGATGGCAGAGCAGTGGCCGCACGGGGAGTCTGGAGTCTGATGTGCAGGCAAATGCTCCGTCCCTGCTTGCTTCCTGGAGAGACCGTTTATGAAATGCCTCAACTTCTGGATCTTGGTCACTTGTCATGTAATGAAGATAGGTGTTAAAAAGCACAAGAAGGGAAGAGAAAAACTGATCATTGTACGAGGGTAGGACAGTGTGGAGACATGTACCTCCCGTCTCCATTATGGTTGTCGGTGGATGTGAAAATGAAGCGAGTGTGTGCGTGTGAGTGTGTGTGTTGTATGTGAGTGTGTTGTGTGTGCGTGTGAGTGTGTGATGTATGTGTGTGTTGTGTGTGAGTGTGTGGGGGTATGTGTGTGTTGTATGTGCATGTGTGTGAAAGTTTGCCTGACTGTGTGTGTTTTGTGTGTGTTGTGTGTGTGAGTGTGAGTGAGTGTGTGTGTGTGTGTGTGTGTTATGTGGTGTGTGTTTGGCCAGCATTAATTTGAAGAAAAGATTCTAGATTGTAGACTGCTTAGTGGAAGTTGCTGGAGAACACGCTGGAACACAGAGCTTTGGCACTTACTGTGTGAATGGTCTCACTTTTTCTGTGTCCTGTCCATCATGTCCTGGCTTGATTGGAGTTGGCCACGGAGAGAATTTGGTGGGTCCTCCAGAGTCCTGCGAGTATGTTGAGCCCTCACAAGGTGAGAGGGGCCCAGGTGGCATTGTTGGGAACGCTGGAAGGGTGGCTGAGGGACTGTCCCAGGCTGAGCCAGAGCTTGGGCAGCGCCCTTTTTCTTTCTAAGCTCCTGCACCCTGCAGGGTACCTCTATTTAGTCCCCCACTGAGGCAACTGGGAGACTGGAGACTGGAGCTAAACCCAGGGTTGGGTGAAAGGTAAACTCATGTATTGGACCCACCAAGGACATAGCAACACATAGTTTAGGGGAACCATAGATACGTAGAGGTGTGTGTGTGTCGGGGGGGTGAAGCAGGGGGATGGGAAAGGGAAGGAAGATAGGGAGGGATCCAGGGAGACAACCAACAATGTAGCATAGTCTTTACCCCCTGATGGTCAAATATTAAGTACACAATCATTTAATTCTGTAAAATTCACACTCTTATACATACATACATACATATATATGTGTGTGTGTGTATGTGTGTGTGTGTATATACACATAGTCAATTGTATTTGTTAGGGTGTAATATAGAAGAATTAAGAGACTGGGGTGTGGGCCATGTGGGTGAACTATGGTTTATGATTAAATGCTTATCATATTTTAACTTTATACGCATTTGTGATTGTAAAGCTACTCAACTTTTAATTAAACAAAAAAAAACTAAAAAAAACCCTAAAAACAACAACAACAATAACAAAAGAAAACAAAAATAAGCAGTGGGTGCCCTTTCCCCAGGGTTCCATTATGCAGCTTTAATGCTTGACTCATCCCTGCTGTGACTTCTCGGCTTGCAGATGTTTAAAGATGCTGTAAATACTCAGATATCTTTTCAACATCTGCCCAGGTTCCTTGACTCCAGGGACAATGCACTGGTGGTGTCCCAGGGCGGAGGTGCACGGCCAGGTCGGGAAAGATGTCGGTAGCTGAGATCTTCACTGCTCCCACCTGACCTGTGGGATTGCTGAGCTTCTTCCTGGGCTGTAGGAAATGGGTTACACAGTGAGTCTTACTGATCCCATGAGGCTGTGACTGCTGCGTGCTTCAAATCATCTCCCAGAGTGCTGAGAGTTGGGGGGCGATGAGGACCATCTGGCCCTCCAGCGACTGTTCTTACGAGGGAGGAAGGAAGAGGCTTGGATGTGAGGGACTTGCACTGCCCTGTGGCTCACCTCTCTGCCACCTTCCTTCATCGCCTCTGAGAAGCAGCAAGGCTGAGATGCTGTGCACTTGGAGGAGGGCAGGTAGGGGCTGCCTGGCAGTGGAGGGTGACTGAGTGCAGTGTCACCAGGTGACATTGTCTTTGGGGAGGAAGATCCTGGAGCCTCACAGCCTGGGCTCAGATTCCAACTTTGTGACTTGATACTAGTTGGTGGCCCATGTAGCTTCTCTGGGCCTTAGTTTCCCCTCTGAGAACAACAGTGAGCCGCCCTGAGTTAAGAGGCAGAGTGTTCCCACCACACCCTGCACACGCTGAGGAGTTGAGGGGTGCTCAGGCAGGCGGGGTGAATTGTGGAGGCCGAAGACGTGGCCATCCCCCTGCCTCTCTTTCTAGAGTCATGTTCAGGTTGCAAGGTTGTTCTGACTCCGTTGTTTTGCAGACTTCTGACCTTCTGAGGGCCTTTGGGACTCCATGGGGGCCATGGGGAAGCCAGTGGGGCTGGTGTGGAGTGGAACCCGAGCAGAGGAGAGCTGAGGGCCACTAGGGTGGTTCCCAGAGCAGGCACTGAGCACAGCCAGCAGACCTGGCTTCGTCACTTCTGCTATTTACTTGCTTCCTACTTTGAGTCCCTGGAGCCAGTTCCCAAATCTGCAAGGTGGGGCTGACTTCACACTGGGTTGTTCTGAGGACTAGAGAGGGGCACGCAGCGCCCTGTGTGTGAAGCGGTGTTTATCACCGAGATGCTGGGTGCCAGGACTGGGGCTTACCTGGGGGAGGAGAGAAGCCCTGCCTCAGGGTGGGGACAAGAGGGCCCACAGGGCCCCACCTGGCTGTAACCGGGCCCAGAGACCCCAAGGTTTGGGGGAAAGCCCTTGCCACAGTTCTGTGGCACTCACAGTCAGGGAATCTGATATGCCACTTGTCACTGTGGACTAGTCAGGAGGCTGCTGCAAGATTGCTGGTGGGAGACTATGCTCTGGGGACCAGAGGACAGGATAGATCTGAGAGGCACTGCTGAAGGATACTACTGCTTTCAAAGAATGACAGCAGTCACCGTGGACCACCGGGAGGATCACAAGTTCAAAGCCAGCCTCAGGAATTAGCGAGGCTCTAAGCAACTTAGTGAGACCCTGTCTCAAAATGGAAAAGGGCTGGAGGTGTGGATCCATGGTTAAGCACTCCTGGGTTCAATCCCTGGTACCAAAAAAAAAAAAAAAAAAAAAAAAAAAGGCAGCTAGCCAACCGGAAGGCCCTGCTGCTGCCTGGCTGTCTTCCAGTGCGGCCCGGCCCTGCCTTCCACTCCAGGCTGGGCTCCTTTGGCTCCCTAGATCCACCGGGCCTCCCCTCCTTCAATGGTCAAGTGTGAGTTCAACCTCAGGCAGAGGCAGCGGGCCCAGGGGGACACCAGGTGCCGGGTCTCCCTTTCTGCGGAGGTGAGGCTGCCTGATGTGGAGGAGCGGCCTGGCTCGACAGCAGGTGTCTGGGGCAGTCCAGTGTTACATGGGTTTCACCATGTCGTTACAGGGGGTACAGGGTTGCACACTCAGGAGCCGGCGTCTCATGGGTTACAGGGTCCTCCCTACTCGGGTGACCTTTTCTCCTGTGTCTGCAGGACCACTTCTCAAATGTCAAGAACTTTAATTCTCCAGTAGCACCGTCCCTGCGAGGAGCTGACTTGGAGGTGGAAAGTTCAGACATTCCCAAAGTTCTGAATACTGAGATAAAACAAGGTTCCTAAAGCCAAATGAAAAGACCCCAGAAACCCACACTTTCACAGGTCCCCATGTGGTCATGCTTCTTCCTCAGGAAAGTGACCACTTTCAGGCTCCTGTTCCTGAGAAGCACTCCTCTCATGTGCTGTGGCTGAGGGGCAGCTGGACGCAGCGGTGAGTGGGTCACTCTGGTCCCATGTGGATCAGGGAAGTTGCAGTCCCCCAGGACAGTGGAGCGCTTACCTCCCAACCTGTGACCGCAGGTGTGGTTGCTGCTGGCCTCCCTTCACCTGTGGCCACTGGGACCTCTGTGAGCTACAGTGTCCTTCAGCCCAGGGTGCTTGTTACCAACCAGGTAAGACAGCTCCATCCTGTCTTCCCAACACGTGCCCAAGACTAAAGTTCTTATTTGGTTTTTCACGTGGCTTTTGTTGCTCTGACACTTCGTTGTGTACGTGGGGCTGCGGTACAAACCCGCATCCTTGTGCGTGCCAGGCAAGTGCTGTAACTGCTGAGCCACGACTCCAGCTCCTGATTGGTATTTTCTTACCTGTAAAATGAGTCAAAATGCTTTGCTCGTTGTTACTGGGATTCAACGAGGTGATGTATGAGGTCTGTTCAGCTTCCTAGCCGCACTGGCGGAGTGTTCACAGGTGGTAGTGGTTGTGAGCTCTTCAAGGCGCTGCATGGACCCTGTCTCCTCCAACAACTCCACCGGGTGGGTATTGCTATTATCTCCATTAATTTTTTTTCTACAGTTTTTCTGAGATGAATCCACACGCCAGACAAGCCTTCCACTTAGCGTGTACAGCGCATTGCTCCTCACATACTGCACGGTTGAGAAGCCAGGGGGATCTGCCTGCAGCTGTCCAAATCTTATCGCTAAGATCAGAGGTGAGCACAGATTGCAAGGGCTAGGGCTAGGCATGCTGGGGCATGGGGTGATTGAAGGAGAGAAAGATATGTCTAGGCCTGGGAGTAATGTAAGGTCTTAGCAATGACACAGACAAAACAAGAAATGATTTTGGACTGAGATTGTAGCTCAGGGGTAGAGCGCTTGCTTAGCATGTGCAAAACCCAGCACTCAAAA
This sequence comes from Aplodontia rufa, assembly GCA_004027875.1. NCBI lineage: Eukaryota > Metazoa > Chordata > Mammalia > Rodentia > Aplodontiidae > Aplodontia > Aplodontia rufa. The sequence continues at coordinate 22,262 of PVKS010005138.1, read as the reverse complement.
CAAAAAGGTGATTTTGACAGGTGCAGCTGGGTGCCAGCAGGCAGGACGGGGATGGGTGGGTGCCGAGAGCAGCAAGTTGTTCCGGATGACGCTGGAAAGGTAAGCGGGAGGTGGACACACCTGGAATGGGGAGCGCAAGGGACAGTGGGTGGGACCTGGAGCCATGGTGCCAGGTAGGGAAGGAGCGTGGGAAAGATTATGGAGGGGGCGGGGCGTCTCCCAGAGGAGCCCCGCCCCACGGGGGTTCCCATCCCTTCTCTGGAGCTTTGCGGGTGCTGGGGCCCAGAAGAGGAACCTGCGGCAGACGCTGGCCCTGGCAGGCTGCAGGACCTGTTTCTGTGGCCAGCCCGAAAGTGCTGGTGCAGGTGGTGTGTGAGTGCGGTTCCTCTTCGCGTCTGTCATGTCTGGAAGGGGAATTCAGCTTAGGACTGGGGTCTGGCGCCCTGACTCCAACTTCCTCCCGCAGGAGCTTCAAGAGCGCGCTATGTGGCTGGTTCCCACCTGCAGTCCCATGTCCCCAGCTGCGCCAACCCCGTCTGTACAACTCTGTACTCTGCAGCGCTGGTCCACCCCAGGCTGCTCTGTGTCTTCCCCCGCAGCACAGAATGGGACCCTAGCTCTGTGTCATCATCTGCATCTGGTTCTGCAGTTACAGAGCTTCTGTCCTTGCCCCCTCTGTGAGCTCCTGAGAGCCCCCATCACTAGCAGGAGGCCTGGCACTTCGAGGGATTGGTAGGTGAGCTTGGGACACTTGTGTCCTCAGGGTGTGCCCCTCCCATGTGGACCTCAAGCTCCTCTTCCATGTGGCTATCCCACAGGAAGCCCAGGTGCCTGCTCTGCTCCCAGGCAGCTCTGGGCTCAGCTCCTCCACCCTCAGAACAGGGGGCCCTGTGTGCACAGTGGGAATTCTTGCATCTGAGTGCAGCGAGAAGCAGCTCTGACTTCCTCAGCAGTCCTGGAAGAGGGGAAGGAGAGCCTGCATCTTGGAACAGCATAGTCAGTTCCCACGCGAAGCCTGCAGGCCTCTCCTGGGCCCTGAGCACCTGGCCTGGTGCAGAGCTGCTGGGCTCCCTCCTGGGGGCTTGGGGTTCTGAGTGCTGGAGCAGGAGGGCATTGCTCCAGGAGCCCTGTCCTGTCTTGGGTCCCCTCAGTTGGTACCTTTCAGCTCACTGTCACCTCTGCCTTTTCCCCACACAGAAGTAACCCTGAGACAGGTTGAGGAGGCCTGGGAAAAGGTCTTGGCTTCCTGGGAACCCTGGGAGTGGCATTTGTTGAGCCTAAAAATGGTGTTCCTGGGCCGTTGTGCTCCTGCCCAGCACCTTGCAACTGCCTGGGGCTGACATCTGACTGATGTCCGTCCCTGTCCCTCCACCCCTGTCATTTGCCTTCTAGCCTGCTGCCTCCAGGGAGAGGCCTGGAGTTTAACGGTGGGGAAGGCTGGGTTCTCGATGGTCCACTTTCTGGGCTCTGTAGCTCACATGCCCAGGAGGACCTGTGTCAGTGGATTCATTTGGAAAACGAAAAAGCAGGCAGCTTTGGGCCCCCTTCCTGGAGGTGCTAGGAAGAAGGCAAAAAGAACGGGCTCTTCCCAGGCAGTGTGGTGCTTCCATTCTAATGCAAGAGAAGTGTTCATAGAAACCAAGTAGAATGGAGAGTCCTAGGGTGTCAGGCCTGGAAGTCACCGCGGTGACCATCTGGCTCAGTCCCTTCTATAGAGCAGGGGAAGAAACTGAAGATCTGGGAAACTGAGCTTTGCGAGTGTTCACAGACTGGGCCTGGAGCTTACTGCAGGGTTCATCATGCAAGGACTGACATGGTGTGGCGGAGCATCCTGCAGGCTGCAGCCACCTGGAGGGCCACCGCTCCCCGCCCCAGTTCTCAGGGCCACCACTATCCTACGATCCACTCGTGGGATGTGTGCAGAGCGAGTCATGAGCAGCGTGGGGCCTGTGCCCTAGCTCTGTACCACTCTCGAGCTGCTAAGCATGTCAGACCTGTCCTCCCTCCACCTCCCTGTCTCCCCACAGTGTCCCTGGCCTTGTGCTTTCCTCTAGGGTATCCTTGCGACAGAGCGATCTGATAAGACAGTTTCGTAGAACTGCAGGGTCGGAAGGTGCCTCAGGGACACTTCCTCTGGGCAGGTGCATGTGGATTCCACCACACACAGACCAGCCTCTGGCCCTGGCTCTGCGTTGGGATGCCCAGGAGTTGGGTGTGAATTTGTCCTCTCCACCTGCTGCACATTTCCCAAGTGCGAGGCCTAATTTTTTGTTTGTCTCTCTGCCGTTGCCCAGGCTGAGCCCCACCTTCCCTGAGTGAGTGGATGACAAGGGCTTGCCACTGCTCCCAATAGGCGTTTTTTTGGACATTTATATTTAGGTCCCAGTGCAGCACCAGTTCTGTACATCTATGCCCCCTCCGCTGGTGGCTCCACACAGGTGTTGAGTGCCAGCCTGGGTGCTGGGTGGTGATGGGTGCCGGGACTCTGCCAGCCGGTGAATTCCTGGTGTGTCCCAAAAGTCTCCTCCCTCTGGCTTCCAGGTCATGAAGGGTTGCCCCAGTTGCTGATGTATATGTCAAAATTTCCAGAAGAATCCATCTACCTCAGCAGTCTGCCTCATGCAGCTGGTGTCCCTGTCCTTGCTGCTTCTGACTTCCCTGGGACCGTTTTTTGTGTCCGAGCCCCGGGAGGCCCTCTCCTTCCCTTCCTAAAGGCAAGGCCACAGGCCCCACCTCAGGGACCCCAGGCAGCAGCTCTTCCATTCCAGCAGGGTCAGCACAGTCTCTTGCATTTGACCTGCTGCTGCAGGCCTCAGGGTTTGCAGACACCTGTCTCACCACGGCTGCTCACATACCTGCTCCTTTGTGACCTGCGGGCCTGGCCTGGAGGAAAGGCTGCAAGGAGGCCCTTGTGGGACAGTGAGGGTCATGCGGTCTTCCCCGAGGATCAGGGTGCAATGTGGTATGGCCCCTGAAGGCTTCACTGAGGGAGCTTCAGGAAAAGTATCTGATGTTCACTTTGCTCGAGAACCAAATACTCTTAACTATTTCATATCAGATACCACTGACTTCATATCTTGTGTGGAAAATATTTGATAGTACCTTTAGGGAGATGCGACCATGCCTTGGGAGTAGTGCTGGTGCCTTCTATTTTAATGGCCTGTGTGAAACTGGGAGCTCACAGTCTCCTTCCTCCCCTGTGGCCCTGAACACTGAGCTCATTTAAAAATCACAATTTTTTTTAAAGGTCTGTTTTGCAGAGTTTTGCCTTCCAAGCATGGGTGATTGATTCAGGGTTCATTATTTATTTGTTAAATGGTAAAATTTATTTATTACCTACTGTGTGATAGGCATGCTAGGTTGCCTGTGAAGATAAGCTGTGGACTAGGGTGACAGGCCCTTGTGGACTTGTTCAATCAGTTTGAATCCCAGTTCCTCCATTTGCTGTGTGACTGTGGAAAGCATTTAATCTTTCTAGGCCTTAGCATTTATGTACAAAATGAAGATGGGAATTCCTGCCTTGCTGAGGAGGATGTAATAGCTGCCAGGCATACAGCAGGTACTCAATAAAGGCAGCTGCCCTTATAGACATTTTCCAGGGTCTCTGCTGTCGTTTTCCTTCTGCTTGGGAACTGGGAACTGCTGGCTTTTGAATCAGCTGGCCTTCCTGAGTTTTTAGTCCCTTGGAAGGGATCTGGAGGAGTTGGTCAGCTGGTCCAGCGGCGCCAGGCTGCTGGCATTTGCCACCTAGAGTTTGAGCTGTAGCTATGTCCTGTTCCAGTTTCATTTTCTCTGCACACTTTGTAATGAGGCCACTCAGACAGCCTGATTAGTTAATGACCTTGAGAAACATACCAGTCCTGTGCACGGATCCTGCTCTTTGAAGACACCCTCTTTCTTTGTGGGTCTGTGTCTCCTGGGTCCGCCTCCTCCTCTGGCTTTGATGATGCCACTGTAACAACAGGGTTCAGAATTATTAATTCCTCTGCACAGCAAGGTGCAGTTTTATTACACAAAAAGGGGGAAATATAATTGCTATCTTGAGTAATCATTTTCCGAAGGCTGAAAGCATAACCTTTAATTAATATTTCATGTGCAGCTGGGGTGGGTAACTTGAATAGGGCCTAAAAATATTGCTGCCCCTCCGCATGAGAGAGCCTGAACCGTGAGTGTGGAGCCAGTGTGTGCTGTTCTGTTCACAGTTATTTCTAAAATTAAAAGTGCTCAACCTGTTAACCCGTACCACGGGCCGGCGGCTTGTGAAGATGCAGGTCTTATCAAGTGGATAAGGGGCACAGCTCATCACAGCCGCCTGTGACCGGGAGCCATCTCACCTGCCCAGGAAATGAACTGAGGCACGCGGCCTGAGGGGCCGGTGAGTTCTGATCAAAGCCAGCCTCCCAGGTCATGTCCTGAGGGCCCCATGCCAGCTGAACTTCCACAGGTCACTGGGTTAAGGCTTCCATGGGAAGAACTGTCTTTGAAGTTTCTGGAGCCAGGCACTTGAGATGTTCAAAGTGCTTTCTGGGAGAGAGCCAAAGGGTGTTCCCTGGGTGGCCTGGGAACCCGAGAGACTTGTGCTCTGGGGCCAGAAGGACAGGTGAGGGCCCCAAAGGGGGTCTGTTGAGGAAAGGAGGAGGGGAGCAGTTCAGTGGCGTAGAGAAGTGGTTTTGGTGGGCACCTTCCCAGCTTTGGGGATTCTGGCTGGTAGGGGTCACAGGGCTGCCTCCAGGGAGGAAGACCAAAGTCCTCAGTGTCACGCACACTGCACAGCTTTTCATTGCATACGCACGCTCCACAGACACGAGCTCAGCTGAGACCGAGGCCAGGTGTCCATGTCAATGGGCCTTTCCTGAGCTGGTACCAGGGGCCACACGGCTCAGCTGGCTGGCTCTGCCTCGGAACTCCTGACAAGAGCCAGGAGGAAGGAGCCATTTCCTGCCAGATGAGGACGCTGGGCAGGAAGTCACTGATTTGCCACTTCACGCATGGTTGGTGGGCCGGGATGGGAATTCGACAGTCTGGTTGGGTGGTGAGGACACTAGGGTGCCCAGAACTGGGGGCAGTGGTCAGTATTTGGTGGTCACTGTGGGGCTTACTGCCCAGACCCTTCAAAAATCTCCCTCAGATCCACAGGAATCCTGACCCCTAACCTGGGACGGACCCGTATGTTGGGGTTAATCATCCAACTTCCTAAGCGCCTTTGTGATTATTTAAAATATTCCTGCCTGGACGGCTAACCTAACAACACTTCAAATTGAATGACTTTCAGAGTAATAGGGGGATGGCTCTCTAGGATACTTGGAGGTGTAGGGAGGGGGATGGGGAGGGTGGAGGGTGTATGAAGAACTCATAGGAGTCTGGAGATTGGGAAGATGGGGGAACCATCCCAGAAGCTGATGTCATTCCTCCACGAACTACCCATTTAAAGCATGAGTTCTTCTGGGGGAAACTGCAACAGGTAAAACCCATGTTTTGGCAGTTCCCCTGGATAACAAAGTTTATATCCATTGATTGCTAATGTTTTGATAATGTTTCCCCCTCAATTGCATCTCTATATACTTCTAATAAAAAAAAAATATTCCTGCCTCCTCAGGTGGAAAGGCTCTGGGCTCTCAACTGCCCCTGTCCCACTGTCCTGCCTGCCCCTCCTCCACTGGGGAGGGCACCAGGCCTGTGGGGACTGGGAAGGATGAGTTGATTCTGATGTTCTTTTTTCTCCTTGTGCCACGCACAAGAAGGAAGGCCAGGCGGGTGATGGTGGCCATTCTGTAATGTCACATGCTCACTTGTCCTGGGGCAGCCCTGCTATGGGGATAGGGTGGAGGTGGGGGTGTCCCTGTCTTTCACATGGAACTGAGTCCTGAAGGATGAGACACCTAGCCAGGCAGCATGGTCAGGAAGCTGAGAGGGGACCCAGCTGGTCCGCTCTGCACCCTGGGGAATGCTGAGCAGCGGGGACAGGGCTCCTGGTCTCTCGGGGAGATGCTGCTCCTTCTGTTGCCTCTCTGGGGCTTTGCCTTTGAGCTCCTAAGTGGCTTTGAGGAGGGACTTAATTTTGTGTGTCTTCCTTTCCACTCATTCCTTTATAAAAACTGATAAAGGTACAGCGTGTTGAGGGGGCTTCTCTCCAGCCACCCACCAGAGGTGCCAGGTGGGTGCCTTCTGCCAGGCTGCTTCTGTGCTGGGGGGGGTTCTATGACACCTATAGGTGTGGACACACACAGCTTGCTCTTTGTGCAAGGCGAATGTGTAGAGGCAGGTTTTTACAGCAGTGTTTGTAAAAGCTAAAGGCTGGAAACACCTGACACGTCCCTCCAGTCGGCTAGACCGTCACGCAGATGTTTAATACAGTTATTATTGTTTCGTTATTAGAAAAATACAAGGTTGCTCTCTACGTACAGATGTGAGAACTGCTTACATGTAATTAAATTTTATAAGTGGGAGGCTGAATTGTGTGGCTCATGTGAACCCACTTAATTTTCTGTGACAGCTTCACGTGGAGGCAAATGCCACACAGGCTATCTGTCCCAACGCTGCCCAGGCTTTCCCCAGAGTATGATGGCAGTTCCAGCCATGACATTGGGGTGCCTCCAGAGAGCCCTGGACAGAGGAAGTTCCTTGCAGGCTGCTATGCTCAGAGGAGTCATGGGGCGGCGGAGTCACAGCACTAATTCACACGAAGTAGTGAGGGGCAGGGGCAGAAAGGTAGGGTGGGCACTGCGATGAACCCAAACCTGAAATGGAGCTTCTTGAAGGGCATCGTCTCAGAACCGTTCAAATGCTCACATCGAATTGCTCTGGGGTTTTTTTTTTTTGTTTTTTTTTTTGCATCAGCACAAGTCCAGATTGAAATAGGTGAGATGGTTTGTTTGAGGTCGTGCAGCAGGTAGCGATTGGCCGGGGGCTAAGGGCCTTTCTGGGGTGACCCTGAAGTCTACGTGTCTCTGGGAGGGGTGGGTGGATCCGGGTGGCCAGCCTCCTGTGCCTGGCAGAGATGGGGACTTCCAGCTGCTGTTGAAAGCCCTGGGTGAGCGCCCTGGCCTGGTTCATCCTCCTTGGGCTATCCTGGTATGGATGTGTGCACTGTATGTGGTGTGTGCACCTATGTGTGTGTGGCGGGAGCTCTGCCACACAGCCTGGGCAAAGCCTGGAGCCTGGGTTAAAAGGGGCACGCTCTCCAAAGGTAAACCACTGTTTGCCCTTATTAATTCAGGTAGCAATTACCCATTCTGAATATCTGGCGACTAATTAGTTTTTCCCATGGAGGTGGCAGGATGAAGAATGGTTTGCTGTGACCTGATCCACTTTCTCAGCTCCCCAGGAAGGGTTGAGGGAGGCTGGTGGAGGGAAGGGCTCAAGTTGAGCAGGGACAGAAATCTGTTCCAAGCCCTGGCTGCCCTCTAGCAGCCAGGGTCCCCACTACCAATCTCTGGGAGGATAAAAATAGCCCACCCGCTTTGGTTTTGTTCTTGCTTTCATGTTGTGGGGGTCGTTTCTCTGTGGGTGCAGTGACTGGCAGCCTGCCTGCTAAGGTGGTGTCCCAGCAAGCGCTGGAGCTGCCCTTGGGGCCAAGCATTAGCACTTTGGGGAGCCATCCTCGGAATCCTCTAGTGACCACAATGTGGATCTCAGGGAGGGCACCCAGTAAGCACCCAAGAGGATGGGGAGCCCGGGACAATGTGGAAAAGACCCGCAAGTGACTGCCAGAGCTTAGCATGAGTGGAATTGGAGATTTTCCTTATCAGCTGCTAAACCCCTGGGTCTACAGCTGCCTCTGTTTGCCTTTTAAGCTTTGGAGCTTTCTTGCTGGGAGAGTGGTCATCCAGAGGCACCTCCCACCGAGGGCTCTAGCAGATAGATGCAGGGTTGTAAGTCAAGGCCAGCACAATCCAGCAGCCTCTGGAATTGGAACGCCCTTGGGCAGGAATCTATTTTGGGGAATGGTAAATAGATTACTCAAACAACCATCCTGCTCTACCTTTCAGGGTGAGGCTAGGGGCTCAGACTGTGGGGAGGGGAAGCAATTCAGGCACAGCAGTCCCCTGCCAGCAGGGAGTCTGCTTCTCTAGGTGCACAGGCATTCTGCTCAGCCAGGTGTGCTGATCAGGTGGGAAGGCTCTGGCCAGCTCCCTCTGCAGCTGGGTCATCTTTTGGAGCCTTCTCTGTCTGTGGACGAGGCAGGCCACTGTAGCATTTGATATGCAGGGATGGGGTCCTCTCGAGTCTGTTCTGGCTGGGTCAGCCCTTCCTATGCCATGGACTGGGCCCTGACTCTCAGCACGTGGCTGTCTGTAGGCAGCTGGCCAGCTCTGCTGAGATGGGGGTTTGGCAGTGGTAATTTCTACAACATTGTGCCCCACCCCCTGATGCTCGTAATTCATCATCAGGGAACTTGTCTGTGTGTTTGGGGTTTCCCCAGTGCCCAGGCTTGTGCCCTGGTCCTAGAGGATGAATTGTACATGGTCACATGGTTGGGCTGGTTCCCTATACAGTGGCAGCTGTGAGACCCAGCGAGAGAGCTGGATCCTTGGGTGCAGCTGGACCCTGTGTTCTTGTTCTCCAGTTCCGTGTGTCCTTGGGTGAGTTCCTGAAACACCCCTTTCCCTTGATGCCTGGGTTTTGGGGTGTTGCTGCCTGCATGTTTGTCAGAGATGGAGCCAGGTTCCCAGGACCTCCAATGACGTGAACTAGGGTTGCAGGTCAGGGAATCTGCCAGTGGTGACCCTTGCAGCCTGCAGCCTGCAGTCTGGACCAGGGGCCTTGAGTCTCTGGTTGTCCCTGGAAGCCTGTAGGGAAACAGGGCATTGTTCCTACTTCTCTGGAGCCAAGAGAGCACCTCCTTTTGTCTGGGAATGTGGGTTACATCTTGGAGAATCCCTCAGGAATGGGCAAGCCAGTCTGGCTCATAGTTGAGGTCAGGGTGACCCCAGATGTTTTCTGGGACATCCAAGAGCTGGTTTACATAAGCACTGTCACAGAATGCCCAGGCTGGGATGTGAACTGGCAATGAGGCCTGGACCAGTTGGTCCCCAAACATGGGCTGAAGCATGTTCCTGCTCGTTCCTCCAGGACAGTGGCCCAGAGCCAGTGTCGCAAAGCTTCAGGCTGGATCACTTCGGCTGTCTCACAGCAGCAGCGCCAGGTCCAGGAGTCAGCAGAAGTTCCCACATACATCTCCTAGGGCTTTCCTGGTCAGCCTGTCCTCCCCTGCTCTGGGAGGATGTCACTCAGACCAACCCGGTGGGCAGGGGTTCTCTCCAGACCCATCCACCTGGGAATGCCACCGTGCTGTAGCCTGGCTGCCTGTTCTGGGTGGGGTGCATGGGTTCTGCAGGAGACCTGGCCCCGGCTCTGGAACTCTGACCTGCAAAGGCAGAGCCACATGACAGCTGTGGAGATGAGGTCTTGGGTCCAAGTCCCTCTCATGTCCTGGGTGGCCCTGGAAAAGTCAACCACCTTGGGTTTCTCATTTGAACCTGGGGACAGCAACACTACCTTAGAGGCCAGGGGAGGGATTAGAGCTGCAAGGATTATCTAGGGTCTGGAACAGCTGGCTCGGTGAACAGCAGTGCAGTGAGCACTCCGCCGAGGTCCCTGCATGCGGCTCTGCGGAACTCTGAAAGCACATGGCTCTCACCACGACAGGAGACGGAGGTGACTGAGAAGCAGAGGGACCAAAGTGACATAGCTAGTGAGGCAGAACCGGAGGCTGGCTCTGAGCCCCACCGTCCTCTTCCACTCCCTCCGCTCACAGTTGCAGCCTTTGAGGACGCCTGGTGCACCTTCCCGAGCTAAGCCCAGGGTCTTGGCAGCCGCAAACCTCTCCAGGGGTCTGCAAGGTACAGTCCTGAGTTTGCATGGAGCCCGGGTCACTGGGTCAGCTATCTCCATGTGCTCTGCTTCACCTGGGCAGGGCGTGGGATAGTGGGCTCCGTTGTCCAGCGGTCACTTCTCTGAAGCCTATTCTAGCTTCCTCAGGGCTTATGGCCACTCTGCGGGCTGCATGAAGAATTAGATGGAGTTGCCAGGGCCCCTTCTGAGGCAAACCCCTCACAGCCACAGAAGCTGAAGCCACCGAATTCACTCTGGACCTGGTCAATACGATGTTCTGCTTCCAGAGTGGAGGAAGCGTTGGTGCAGGGCTGTAGACCCGGCTGGCCCTGCCTGGGGCTCTGTGACCGTCTCTCCTGTGAACTGGTTCCAGTGGTGATGACTAAGCCAGCCCTGAATGGACTTTAGATGGCTGCGTGTTTGTCCTTTGCATCCAACCCAAGGTTCCCAGGCCCTGGAGGGTTCCAGGTCCATGTCAACTCTAAGGTGGCCACCCTAGACGCGGGGGCCTCCCGGAAACCAACGGGGACTCAGAGGTCACCAACTTGTAGGTCAGGGGATGGGAGAGGGAGCAGCCAAGGTTGTGTTTGCTCCATGGTCCTTGACTGCGGGTCACTTGGAACTGTGGCTCTAGAGAGACTGCTGGACCCTCTGGGTTGGGGGTCCGCCGCTGTCCACATCATCTGTGCTCTGATGGGGTCTGTCAGCTCGGAGCTGATGGAACTTGTGCTGAGCTCCAACTTCATGAAAGGAAAATAAACTAAGCAGCACCAGCTCCAGTGAAGGCCCCCAGGGAGGGCGCGGCCTCTGTGTCTTGCTTCTCTGAGTCATCCAGCCACTCAGGAGGGGGCCGAGCCAGGTTTAAGGAGTGCTTGTCCTGGGATCTTCCTTTTCTCCTTGGGAACGACTCACATGCAGCATCTGGGTGTTGTTTCTGGTGCTGTTTTTGTTTTGTTGTTTTAGGTCACGACTTCCTCTAAATAGTAATTATTAAACAAAACCAAAGGGGAGTCGTCTGTAAGGAGGCTGTTTGCAAATATCTGCCGCATTTACTGTGTTTGAGGTGGCAAAGTGTTGGGTTCGAGCTCTTGGATGGTGCTTCAGTGGGTGGGTCCGGTGGAGAGGGGCCTTCTCAGTGGCTCACCCAGAGGGCGCGTCCTGGGCCTCCCTGCGGGAGTCTCCTTCAGAGGGCTTCTCCCCTGACTCCAGCTCCACTCTTCAGGATCCTCACACCTTCCTCCTGCTGTTGATAGGAAAGGCAGGAGGGCCAGGTTTGGCACGAAACCTGGACTCACCATCCTGAGGCTCATTTGCCAGGAACTGGTGTCTCCTGGAGGGGCTGTGGGGAGGATGAGGCAACGCTCGGGTGACAGCCCTTGTGCTCACAGGAGGGACCCAGGCCTTGGTGCAGCACTCTAGGAAGACAGGCACAGCCACATGGCAGAGCTGTGCCATCTGTCCCTTGTGGGCGCCTCAGGGCACCTTAGGCCTTGGACTGAAGCGAAGGGCGGCTGCAGAAAAGCAGGGTGCACCAAGGTGACACCAGGGCTGGGAGTGGGCAGGACTCCGGGAAGCAGTGGGGGGTGGGTTGGTGGCAGGAGCTGTGGTGGGCAGCAGCTCTGGGAAGGGGTGACAGCAGCTTGTCTGCTCTGTGGCTGCAGGGAATCCTCTGTGGGGTAGCGCTGGCATTGCAGGGGTGACCTCAGACTTGTAGGTGGCCATGGAGACTGTTAAGTCCAGACCAATAGTGTGTGTGTATGTGTGTGTGTGTGCACATGTACCATGGAGACTGTTAAGTCCAGACCAATAGTGTGTGTGTGTGTGTGTGTGTGTGCGTGCACGTGTGCCATGGAGACTGTTAAGTCCAGACCAATAGTGTGTGTGTGTGTGTGGGGGTGTGTGTGTATGCGCATGCATGCATGCATGTACATGTGTGTTCTGGAGACTGTTAAGTCCAGAATCTGTGAGATGGGCCTGCAAGATGGAGCCCAGGGAAGGCTGACACTGCAGCTCAAGCCCAAAGGCCTGGCAGGATGTCCTTCAACTCACTGGATGAGGCCCACCCTCATAGTGGGCCAATTTGCTTTACTCCCACTTTACTGATTTATATATAAATCTCACTCAAAAACACCCTCATGGAAACATCCAGAATGCTGTTTGATCCAGCCAAGTTGGCATATAAAATTAATTGTCATGGCCTCCAATATTAAATAGTTCAGGTATCCCCAAGTTTCTCTGGGTGTAGAAAGCTGAAAATGGGAGGAGGGATCCGTGTGTGAGGCTACACGAGGGCTTCAAGCTCCATGAGCCAGCCCCAGTTCTGTGCACCCCAGCTGTGCCCATCTTAGATAAGAGCGAGTCTTACATAATTTTATATGTAGGGTCATATCTCAGTAGGGTCATATCTCAGTAGGGTCATATCTCAGTATTCTTTGATGCCAGACTTTATTTTTAAAATTAAATTCTTCTTCCTTCCCTCCCTTAGTCAGTCATTATTTATTGTGCATCTAGCATATTCCAGGCTCTAGGCCAGGCACTGGGGAATCAGCAATGGGGACACTCCTGCTGCCAGCAATGAATGAGCTTAGAGTCCCAAGGGGCCATGGTGCAGAAGTGCCACGGAAGGCCTGGAGCTGCCACTCCCTCCGTTTCTCCAGCTTGCAGTGGCTCAGGTTCTCCAGCACTTCCTTTTGCAGAGGTGCCTCATCCTTTTTCTCCTGAAGTAAGGCTGAGTTCCGGCAGCACTGACAGCATGCTCAGACCCCAACCCAGACCATGGGGCAGAATCTGCCCCAAAACAAGATCCGCAGGAGATTCCTGCACCTTTTGGTCCGAGGTTTGCCTCCCTAATTCTCAAGCCCTACCAGTGTAAAGAAAACTTTCCATGGAAGAGTCCAGAAGAACCGGCAGCTTGGTCACCAGGCTTTGCTGCTCAGGGTGGTTTTGAGCAAGCGTGGGAGGTTGGACTTATTGGGCTCAGAGCTGGCGGAGGGGAGGCTGCCCAGGAGGCCAGCTTGTCATTTCACCTCCAGAGACTTCTGGAGGCGTCTTGGGCAAAGCACTTCTCCAAGAGAGTTTTTTCCTTTACTATGCGGAGATGATTAAAAAATAAAAAAAGTTTTTCTGGGTTGTCAGGGAAGGATCAGGTCCACAGCATGTGGACAACTGTCAAGATGTACATGTGGCCATGCCCCTAGGACAAGCAGTGGGCGGCACTGGAGGAGGTCAAAGTTCAGGGGTCAGATACTGGTGAATTCCTGGCTCCTCATCTCCAAAGTGAGGATTGCGCCTGCTCAGGGCTGTCCTGAAGATTAAGTGAGACATGTGTGCAGAGCACCCAGCAGTAGCTGTTATTGTAAAAACAATCCATGTGCATGCTGAGCTGGCGCCTGGGCGTTAGGCAGCCCCAGCACCTGACCATGCCCAGAGACCCGAGGTGCAGGTGGAGGAAGGGGCCACTGCAGCAGTGTCTTCTAGATTGTTCTTCAGGGTATTCAGACCTAGATTTCTGAGAGAACCTGTAGGAAGCGTGGAAGTTAACATGACCTGCTGCTAAATGAGATTCTTTTTCTTTAAGGTAGTGGCAGCTGTGAGGATCGACCCTGGAGTCTTTCATTTAGAAGAACCTGGTGCAATAAGGTCACTTGTAAATTTCAGCTGCGGAAGGTAAGCCTCTTTCAGGAAATTTTGTCTGTGGGTCTTCCTCCTTTGGGGCTTGTGTTTCTAAGCTGATTTTACCTTGTGCCTCTGGTGATTGGGCAGGACAGGGAAGCCACTGCGTGCATTCGGAACAGAGTAGACTACACAGTGTAGTCAGGGTCATCTCGAGAACTGAAGAGTTGTCCAGAGTGCACGAGCCACCGGAGCACAGCCTTTGGTGGGCAGGGACGCTCTGAGCTCCTCCTGAAGGAGCGGAGTCTGTTGCTGGCCAGGACTTTGTCAATGAGGACCTCCTGAGTGCACTCAAGGTCATGTGCTTGCAGTGATGGTGGGGTGGTGGGATGTGCTGATGAGTGGGTTGGGGCCCTGGCCCTCCCGAGGATAGGATGTGAGGGACCGTCAGACCCAGGCAGGCTGTGGGAGAAGTCATGGTTGGGGTCAGGAAATGTGTGTGGGGAGTGCTGGGTTGATTCCAGCAGTGAGGAGACCCTAGGGAAATGGGTGAGATTTAACTTGCTCTTCAGGGTTTAGGGAAGCCATGTGGGGAAGGCTGGACTCCCTCCTTCCCTGGGGATGAAATGTGGTCACCCAGGCCCACTGCTCTCAGCTGGCCAGACCCGGGCAGTCTGGAGAGACCTGGGCAGGGTCTCACCTCAGCAAGACCAGCGAGGCTCCTAGCCGCAGCTGGTCAGGCCTGTCCCAGCCGCTGAGAGTTAGCTGCCTCACCTGGGCCTGGTTGGGTTGAAAAAGCAGTTCTTCCCTAGGCCCTCGAGCCTCCCTCTTCTCAGCCAGCAGGAAAGCCCTCATCAAAGTGGCTCAGTTCTAGGCCAGAGTGCCCCCAGGCTTCTTCAGCGTGCTTCCTCATGTCCCCAATGCTGCTATCCCAGTGGGTCCTCAGACCCCAGCCAGATCTGGCCAGGAGTAAATTTCTGGGCCCTGTTCCTCTAATCAAGCTGGTCTCATCTGGTCCAGAGCCACAGCTCAAACTCAGTGCTTCGAAGATACCCCAGGGACATAAACCTCACCAGACTGAGAGGGTCAGGAGTGCAAGGAGCTTGAAGAGAGGAGATGGTGTCCGGAATGTGCTGGAAAGAACCACGTGTGTCTGTGTGAGCCCCTGGAAGCTCTGCGGCAGCACACAGGAACCTCTGGTGTAATCACGACAGGACCAGACTCCAACAGAGAAACCCGTGCTGGAATACCAGCTGCGGCCTGGTGGAGACCGGCACCCGGTGCTGGGGTCACCAGCGGGAGCTCGCAGGCATGAAGGGACCTGAGGGCTCCACGAAGTGGGAACCTTGGATTCTGCGCCCTCCTCTGCTTCTGTCATCTGCACCTGGTTTCCTTTGTGATGGGAGGAGTCTCAGAGAGTCTGCAGAGGGCTGCGTCCATCTGTCCTGGGCAGGGAGCTCCGTCAGCCTTCTCCCGCCTCCCTAAAGTAGAGGCCCCTGTGGGGCTGCCTCGGTGTACCTGTGGGCTACACTCCAGCTACGACTTACTCCGTGGGGCTTGGAAGATGAGAAAGATGAAGCCAAAACATTTATTTTGTTCCAGACGTAAGATTGACACAGGTTCTCAGCGCACATTTGGAAAATGAGAGGGCGAGGGATGGGCGGAGAAGCAATGGGAGGTGGAGAGAGCCACTTACGCCCCTCTCAGGCAAATTAGGGTTCGTGTTTTATAGAGTTAACTGCTCTTTTATTTTTTCTGTGCCTGTACATGCATTTCTACCTTCTCTTTCTTTGGCCAAACTGTGTTTGCTCTACGGATGGCTCGGATGATTTCTTTTTCATTTAGTCGTATCTTAGGGACACGCTTGCTTGTTATTGACCTTTGATGCCACCACTGCCTTAGTCTGCCAGGGACCCTATGTTTTGCAGGTCTCCTCGCCAGAGCTGTCTCGGATTCCTCAGCCCTTTCCCTGGCACAGACAGGGCTGCATGGCGAGACTGCCCGAGCCCCTCTCTCCCTTTTGAGTGGAGCATCTGAGAGCCTGTTAAAGAGGCGCTGTTTTAATTCCCAGGCATGTTCCCAGGCTCCCCGTCAGCTCAGGCCTGGTTTGCTCTGGCTGTCCACGGAGCTGTCTGTGGGTCCTGATGGTCTATGTCCACATCCAAGCCCTGGGTTGTCCACGCATCTGGGCTGGTGCTGTGCTCACCTTCCAGGGCCCTTCTGCTGCGCAGCCAGGCACCATCTGCCTGTCCCTGAGACCCAGAGCAGCAGCCACTCTCCTCCTGCCCCTTCCTGAGCATAGATGAAAGGTCCCCCCTGGGGGTGGCCCTTCTTGAAGCCCCACTGTCTCTGTGCTGCGTGAACTTGGAAGGAGCTGAAGGGCACATTGCCACCTTCAAGGGGAGGCCTGAACGTGCCTGTCCCCACGAGCACAGGGAGGAGATGGAACCACGTCTGCTGGGCACCTGCCAGGATTTGGGCCCTGGCATGGACACCTGCATGTCGACAAGGGACTGGTCGTGGCCCTCAGATCTGGGCTGCTGTCATACACTTGCAGGTGGCCCGTGTCTCCTCTTCTAGGGCTGCCTGAACAGGGTGCCTGAGACTGGGCAATTTCTAAGGAACTGTTCTGGAGGCTTGGAAGTCCGGGATCAGGGTGCTGCATCTGATGAGGTCCCTCATGCTGTGTCAACACAGTGGAGGGCATCACATGGTAGGGGGAGGCATGTGCCTGTTTTATCACACGCTTACTCTCTCAGCAACGATCCATTCATGCGGGCTCTGCTCCAGAACCTGCTCACATCTCAAGATCCACTTCCCAAACTGTCCTATTGGGAATTAAATTCTGAACATATGGGCCTTGAGGGACCCAGCCCAACCATAGCAGCCTATGTGAGGGTGCACCCACAGGCCTGGACCCAGCAGGGCACTGAGCACACAGCTCAACTCAGACACACTTGATTTGGGTGACAGTGTATGAAAGGTCACATAGCTGGTGGCACATGGCCAGAAAGCAAATTGCTATAGTGCAGGGGTTCAGCCCAGGGCTCAGAGTCACATTAACATGCTCACAGTACTGATGTGTATGTCAGATGTCAGCTCATCAGTATTCTTTTTATTCTACAATGTCACTGTGGTATGATTGATCCTCAGGCCAAAGGAGTATGGCTTTGATGTGTACAACCTGATGAGTCGGATATAAGCATGTATCTGTGAAACCCTCACCACAACCTATGCCACGGACATTTCCATCACCTCTGAAAGTTTTCTTCTGTGCATTAATGTTGGATGATAATACCTACGTCAGCTTTCTTTTCGTGACAAGGGTGTGTAAGACTCCCCTTTAGAAAACTTTTAACTATACGATAGTCTTGACAGCTACAGGCAGGCACTAAGCTTTACAGAAGTATTCTTGGGGTTGCTGCAACTGTACCCTTGACCAATATCTCCTTGTTCCCCCTCTCTTCAGCCCTTGGCAACCACTATTCTACTCTTTCTCTGCATTGGACTGTTTATTTTTTTCCAGCTTTATTTTTTTATTTTTATTTTTTTAAAGAGAGAGGGACAGTGAGAGAGAGAAAGAGAGAAACAACTTTATTTAGTTTTTCACATGGCCTTCGTTGCTCCAACACTTAGTTGCGTACATGGTGCTGGGGTTTGAACCTGGGTCCTCGTGCTTGCCAGGCAAGCGCCGAAACCGCTGAGCCACCACTCCAGTCCTTTTCCAGCTTTATTAATGTATTATTGACAAAAATCATATCGATTTAGGGTATAAAATCAGATGTTTTGATTATGAAGTGGTCATCACAATCAAGCCATTTCCCTACCCCCACAATTTTTTTGTGGTAAGAACACTTACGATCTACTGTCTCAGTAAACTTCAAGTACACAATGCATCATTATTACCTGTAACCACAAAGCCATGCATTGGACCTCTAGACCTTACTTGTCCTCCATCAATGGGAACTTGGACCAGCATCTCCCCACCCTACCAGTCCTGGGATCCACCATTCAACCTTCTGCTTCTGGGTGTTTACTCTTTCAGATCCACACCAAGTGAGGTCATGCAGCATTTGTCTGTCTGTTTTTGGCACATTTCACTTAGCACGATGTCCTCCAGGTTCACCCACAAATGATAGGATTTCCTTCTCTTTGAAGATGCTGTGTGAATGTGTACAGATCCTATTTCTTTGTTCATTCTTCGGTCAGTGGGCAGTTAGTTCTTTTTTATCTTTGCTATTTTGAACGATGCTATAATGCACATGGGAATGCTGATAACCCTTGAAGATCAGGATTGCAAATTCTGTGGATATATACCCAAGAGTGGGATTGCTGAATCATATGGTAATTCTGTTTTTCGTATTTAGGGAACCTCCAGAGTGTTTTCCAAAGCAGCCGCCCTAATTCGCATTCCCACCAACAGTATGCAGGTGTTCCCTTTTCTCACATCTTTGCCAACATTTGCTATCTTTTTTTTTTAATAGCAGACAACCTGATAAGAATGAGATGATAGCTCATTATGGTTTTGAATTGCATTTCTCTGATGATTAGTGTTGTTGAGCACATTTTCATAAATCTATTGGTCATCTTTCTAGAAATGTCTATTTAGAGTATTTCTTACTTTTTAATTGGGTTATTATTATTATTTCTATTGCTATTGATTTTTAGGATTTACTTATGCATTTTGGATGTGAGACTTATAGCAAATATATGGTTTACAAATATTTTCTGCCATTCTAAACGTGCCCTTTAATCTTGTTAACTATTTCCTTTGCTGTGTAGAAGCTTTTTAGTTGGACGTAATCGGACTTGCCTACTTTCGAGTTTCTCTTTTTTCTTGAGCTATAGTACTTTTCAAGTCAGTTATTTCTTTACTGATTTCCTATATGGATGATGCATCTATAATAGTATGGTTTTGAATAGTCTAACAATTTTGTAAAATATGTTTTTCTTAAAAAAAAACCCAACTCTTAGTTTTGGTGGGTTCTTTTCTATATATTTCTCTTTTCTGTTTTATTTATTTATTTGTACTCTAATCTTTATTATTTCCACTTTTCTGCTAACTGTGGTCTTAGTTTATTTTCCTTCCAGTCACTTGAAGTGTAATGTTTGGTTATTTATTTGAGAGCTTTCTTCTTTATAAATGGAGGCATTGATCAGTATGAATTCCCCCTGTAATAATGCATTTATCATTTCCCATACGTCTTGGTGTGTTGTGTTTTAGTTTTAATAATTTCCCCTGTGAGCTCTTCTTTGATCCTATGATTGTCCAAGAGAGTTTTAATTTCTTGTGAATTTTGCTGTTTTACATGAGTTATTAACATTTGATTTCATTCCATTGTTGGAAAAGGTACTGGGAATAATTTCAACTTTGTTAAAATTTTAAGACCTTTTCTGTAACCCAGCATGTGATCCACACTGGAGAATGTTCTGTGGGATCCTGCAAAGAATGCATGTCCTGTTGCTGGGTGGAATGTTCTCTGTGTGTCTAATCGTGTTCTGCAGAGTGGCTCAGACTGTTGTCTCCTTATTGATCTTCTGTCTGGATGATATGCCCATTACTGAAAGTACAGTATTGGATCCTCCTACTGTTATTGAATTGCTATCTGTTTCTGTCTTCAGATCTCTAAATATTTACATCTTTAGGTACTAAGATATTGGGCACATATATATGAATTATTGCTATATCTTTCTATTGAATTGACCCTTTTATTATTATTTAATGATCTTGTTTGTTGTTACAGTTTTTGACTTAAAGTGTTTTTTGTATGATATAAATACAGCTACTCTTATTTTCTTTTGGTTTCCATTGGAGTGGACTTTGTTTTTGTATCCTGTGACTTTTAGCTTATGTGTGTCCTTCAATCTAAAATGAGTATTTTTTGGATACTATATAGTTATATCTTCTTTTTTTCAGATCCATCCAGTCACTTTATATCATTTGATTGGTGAGTTTAATCAGTTTATATCTAAGGTAATTATACTTGAGGACTTCCTATTTCCGTTCTGTTCCTTGTTTTCTGCTTTGTAGTTCTTTTGTTTTTCTTCCTCTCTTGATGTCTTGCCTTTGTGATTTGATATTTTTGAGGTGATATACTTTGTGATTATTTTCTCTTCATCTTGTTTTGTAGGTTTATTTTTCATGGTTGCCTTGAAATTTGCCTAAAAATTCTTATAGTCATAACAGAGCGTTATAAACTGATAATGACTAAACTTCAATTGCGTGCAAATTGCCGTTTGGTGTTTTATAGTTTATCCATTCACAAATTTTTGTGGTTATAGCTGTTCTTAATACTTTAGTCTTTTAACTTTTATACTAGTGGCAAAAATGAGTAAGCACCACTATTAAAGTACGATATTACTCTGTATTTGTCTATGTAATTACCTTTACTACTAAGATTTATAATTCCATATGATTTTGTATTATTATCCAATACCCTTTCGGGAAAAATTCCCTGTAGCACTTAGCAGGTCTAGTGGTGGCAGACTCCCTCAGTTTTGTCTGGGAAAGTCTTTATCTCGTTCATTTTTTAAGGCCAGTTTTGCTGTGTATAGAATTCTCGGCTGGAAGTTCTTTCTATGTTCACTTTGAACACATCATCATTCCACTCTGTCCTAACCCGCAAGGTTTCTGTTGGGAAATCTGCTGATAGTCTTATGGCAATTCCTTTGCATGCGATGAGTCACTCTTCTACTATTTTCAAAATCTCTCTTTGGCCTTTGGAAATTTAAGTATAATCCATCTGAGGGCAGATCCCTTTAGGTTTAACCTACTTGGTGTCCTTAGGGATTTATGAATCTGCTCATAGATTTTCTGCTTGATAGTGTCCAATAATTCCTATAGGTTTTCTTCACTTTCATTTTTTTCTTTTTTCTTCTCTTACTAGATAATTTAAACCTGTCTTTGAGTTCACTGTTTATTTTGTCTGCTTGATCTGGTCTTCCATTGTTCTCATAATCTTGCCGCTGAGCTGTCTGTTGAGATCCACTGCAGCTGCTGAGGTCCACATGTTGTCTGTAAGGGCTTGTGGGGTGTGGTCTGTGGGACCTTGCAGAGCACCATATGCAGAAGCACACATGGGCCAGCTTCTGGGGTCTGCGGGTGGGTCAGCTGGTAGTTGGGGTCCATTGATGGGCTGGCTGGTGTTTATGGGTAGACCTGCAGGTTGTCGTATCCATGTATAGGATTGCTGGGTGAAAAAATTATATATTTTTATTATTGAGGCTGGACATCTTTTTTATTTATTTACTTCTATTTACATTTATTCTCTGAAATATCTGCTCATATTCATTCCCGATTTCCTATTGTTTTTTTCTCCTTTTGAATATATAGGTATTCCTCACTTTTCCTATATATTAATATTTTGTTGTTTCATATGCTGCAAATTTTTTCAGTCAGTTGTCATTTAACTTTGTTTATGAAGCCTTTAGTCACAAGATTTTCATTTTTATGTGATTGAATTTGTCAATCAATTTTTGTTTGTTTGTTTGGTGGGGTAGTCATATTTGTGAGGTACTTTCCTATCAATTTAAAAATGCTTTTTCTATATAGCTGTCCTTTGGTACATGTGGGGATTGGTTGTATTGTCATGTGGATGCCAATATTAGTGAGTGCTTAAATCTGTTGTATAAAAATAGCACAAATATTTTCATATAACTTATGTACATCTTCCCATATATGTGCAATGATTTCTAGATTGCATGTAAACCTAATAAAATATAAATGCTAACCACATAGCTATGCTGTATCCTTTAGGGAATTAGGACAAAAAAGCCTGTTCATGTTCACAACACACGCAGCCATCAGAGGCCTACCACATTGTACGCCTAGCCTGAGGTGTACTGACCTATGGTTGGTTGAACCTGCAAATGTGTAACCCACACATATGGAAGTTTGACTGTATTTTATTTTAATACTTTTCTAATTAAAATATTTACTTTATGAATTACTTAAATTTCATTTTAAGTAGGGAACAACTTAAAGAAATAACTTCTAAGTCTTCATACCATTTATTGAAGGGGTCAGCATTTTCGTACTGATTGGAAATGTCTCTTGTTCTGGTTATCTATTGCTGAATAACAAATGACACTAGGCTTAGTGACGAAGAATTATTGCCATTTCATTATGAGCATGAATTCTGTAGATTGGGAATTTGGGTAGAATGGGGATAGTTTGTCTTCGCTCCATGATGTCTAGGAAGACTTGGATGGTTTTGTGACATGAACAGTGGAGGACTGGAGTCACTGTTGTATTTGGGCACTTTAGCCTGGGATGACTCAAAAGTAGGGCTCAGCTGGGGACAGTCCTTGGAGCATCTTTACTTGGCCTTTATGTGGCTGTATGGAGGCCTCAGGGTGGTTTGACTTCTGGATGGAAGCTCAGGACACCCAGATGAATGTTGCAACAGAATAGGAGGAAAGTGCATGGCCTTTCCTGCCCTTACCTCAGAAGTCACACGGCATCACTTCAATTGGTGAGCATTCGCAAGATCATCAGATTCAAAAAGGGCACAGAGACCCCACTTATCAATGGAAGAAGTATCAATAGAATTGTAATTGTGCTTTAAAACTACTTCACCCTCCTTACCATATTTTAAAATTCCATTTATGCTGGGCGTGGTGGTACCTGGCTCTAATCCAGGGGCTCAGGAGACGGAGGTAGGAGGATTTCGAGTTAAAAGCCAGCCTCAGGGGCTGGAGTAGTGGCTCAGCGGCTCCCACGCTTGCCTGGCATGCCCCAGGACATGGGTTCGAACCCCAGCACCATGTACACAAGGAAGAGTTGGAGCAACAAAAGCCATATGAAAAACTAAATA